>CM061042.1:85686268-85950081 GCA_030762985.1 Adelphocoris suturalis
CTGTCCGGATATATATGAAATAGGCAATGAGGATAGGTGTGTATACAATACTACAATGGTTGTTGGATCATTTACCGAAGTCAAAAACAATGCTGATACAGGCGACTTTAGGTACTTCATTCACGGCAAGGCAGGAAAAAAGTCACAGATATTTATAAAACCCAGTTCCAAAACCAATAACACATTTACATTCAATTATGCTCTCAGAGACATTGCTTCTATCGCTAGATCACCAAACAATGGTATACAATTTAGTTTTGTTTCAGATTACTATAAACTGTATATGGATTCAGCATTTGACAACAGTTTCAATATAACCATCGAAGGGAGCAATGAGAAAGATGATTTCTTCCTAATAGACAACACCAAAATAATATTGGGAGAAAAAAATATGTACGCGTTGCAGAAATCTGAGAACCCGATCGATGACATTGTGGAAGAATACAGTGATATTATGGCTAATCTTGATTTGTACGGGGTGGTGCATTCGCGTGACGAGGTTCTTACAATTACAGGACGTCAAAATGATATAGTGAGAAATGACCCTACATCGAGAACTAGCCACTTTGTTGGAGGAGCTGGTGACAACATCGTCGCATTCACGTCAGGCCAAGAAATAATAACCATGGATACACTACCATTCAATGAAACAGTCATACATTATTTCAACAAAAATAACGGATTACACTTGGACATGTTAGATTTGCGTGAAATCAAAAAGCAAGTGATGAATGATCTTGAGATGGGCGTAGAAGTAGAAATAAGGGAAGTCGTTGATGATTTGATCGTGAGCCTCTACATCCCATTTGACAACAAGGCAAACTTGATGAAGATAACATTGAAAGATGTCGTGAAACATTTTCGGTATAGAAAAATACGAATCGTGATGGAAGCTGTTTTTATTATTGAAGAGATTCAAGGTGATTACCGTCTAACTCCTATCCCTTTGGTTTTTAATGATAAAAGCTATTCAGTGTTCGTTATAAATCCGAGAGATGTCGTGGATGGCATGACAATTAAAATTGCGAAAGAGTGTAGGTTTTCTGGTTTTTTTCGCAACGATGATTCTCTGATAATTACTAACTCTTTTAAGTCTGATGCTGATGCTATTGGAGATCCTATTTCCACGGTCATACTGAATAACTTATACAACCCAAAGTATGAAAATAAGATGAGGTCATTGACTGTAGAATTTGCAGATGTGAAATTCAAATTGAGTGAAGAAACTCGTAGGATAGATGAAGCTGAAGATTTTGATGAATCGAGGAGAGAAACCGCAGTTAAGATCTATAAAGGTATTTCAACTGCAATGAAAACGAACCTACCCTTGGTGGATGCAATCAATAGCAATGATCTTGAAAAAGTGAAATCCATTATAGATAATGGCGATGTTACTACAATAGTTTCTTCAAGAGAAAAATGGATGAACCCCTTAGCATACGCTACAGCTAAAGGGTTGTTGAAAATAGTCGAGTACATGGTAAGTAAAGGTGCTGATTGCACAGCCAAAGACAGTTCTGGTCATATTCCTGCATATTACGCTGTTCGGAATGACTTCTATGAGATCGCAGATTTCTTGTTGTCCAAGCTTTTTGGTCAAGGAGATGAAGGAATGCTCGCTATCGTATCTGAACTCAAAATTGTCAAGTATCTAAACGAAGTCAAAGATCCAAACTTTACTATGGCGTTTATGGAACATCAAACATCAACACTTCTTCACTACGCAGCCATGAACGGTAATTTAGAAGTAGTAATATACATCATGGAAAAATGTCAGGATGGACTCAAAGGAAATTTGAGAACGAAAAACAGTTTCCAGCAACCACCTTTTTATTATGCAATGAAAAATGGTCATGGTGAGATTATGACTTACATGGCTGAAATGATGAAGAAGGAAAGGATGACTCCACTGGGCTTTGCTGCTGAAACGGGTAGTCTGGAAATTGTAAAGTACCTGATCGAAGAGAGAAGAGCTGATGTTTATGAAAAGGATGGATTTGGCGTTACACCATTGCATTACGCTTTTGAAAAAGAATACAAAGACATTTTTGAATATTTGGTACAGATAATAAATATGGAAGGAGAAGGACAACACCTAGTTTATGCAATCATAACAAATGATGTAAGACTAATGGAATACATTATAAATGAAGGAAAAACATATGATTTTAGCTTGAATATAAATGGTAAATCACCATTGCATTATTCCGTCATCCATGGGAATCTGGATATGATGAAGCTATTGTTTGTTTTTACCGATTATATGTATGCAAAAGACCGTAAAGGTAATTCACCATTGTATTACGCTCAAACGAAGAGAAATCCAGAAATCAGAGAGTATTTACGGTGTAGGGAGTTGAAAACGATTTTTCCTGAAGGCTCATTGCCACATGATGCAATGACTGACGATGGATTCATAAGCTACGTTAAAGAAAACCGTATCCCATCATCTATCTACAATTCTAGAGAACAACACGTCATGCAATTGACGAAATATCTCATTGAAAAAAGAAATGTAAGCCCGAATGTCAAGAATAACAGAGATCAGAGTCCGTTACACTTCGCTGCCGCGCACGGTGATATGGTTTTGGTAAAATATCTCATCAAACAAGGTGCAGATCTTTTTATCCAGGACGATAAAGGTCTTTATCCTATGGATTACGCCTTTTCTCATGTAATCAAGGAATATTTGAAGCGTGCAATGAATGGGGTCAGCGTGAATACATCCAACGGAAATTATGGCAACGAAGAAAATTGGGAGAATCGAGATGATCCTGAAGTACAGTCTGAATTTATTGGAAAAACAGTATCCGTCCCCAGATCGGAAGATGTATTTGGAATCAGGCATCCTACTGCGGGTATTAATACCATCGGTAGAGTGAAAAGAACAACTGGTGGGCTACTCGGCCAGAAATCTGAGGGTCCAACCCATAGCCCATTTTTCCAATATCATTCCGACATTGATACCAACAGCACGATCATGTTACTGGGTATGCTAATTAGAAAAGTCACTGGGCACAAGGGCGTTTTCACGTTGGACACAGCTGAGTCCCCTTTAGAAGTGCAAGGATATGCCTTGCGTGTTGTGGAAATATTCGAGACGGTTCTAAACGGAACAGCACTCGAATTTGGAATGTCCTTCCATAATATAAATTTCGACCCCTTAGCACTGCAGTCAGCTTTGGTCAAACAGAAAATGTCTGGGAATTCGTCTGAAATACCGAAAACGTTGTACTCGTTTGCAGAGAAAGCAAGTAGGGGATTTGAAAAAAATAACGATGTCGTAGAAAAATTCATGGAAATTTTAGAACAAGAAATGATGGAAAAAACATAGTAACGAAATCATTTTATTTGTGAAAGTAACTTCACACTTGTAACCTGCAGTAATTTTGACTCATTGTATGTATTATCTTTACTTATACTATATTTTCGTATACCACCCTGACTCCTTCTCAAAAGTAATGAAAATGGCTTATTTAGTAACTTGGTATCACGGTGTGATATATACGTAGGTACCATTGATTCAACAGTGAGTAACTGACTTTCAGTGATTACTATAAAGGGAATAAATATCATCAAGAGGCTTCAACTCGCGACTCATTGGCGTAACGCATTGAACTACATATCTTTCAGCAAAGTAACTACCATCTCCAAGACCCCGCAGAGTGTTGCTACTGATCCAGACAACACGTTAAGTACTTTTGTTACCATTGAATTCTACACTGTGTTGATAGGATATTTGCCCCTTTGCTTATCCTAAAGACCTCACAAGAATCCCCAACACTACCCGGGAAACTAGTAAAGTAACGACTTCCTATAATTTCTCCACTTTTGCCAACATTTTTAGCTCTTTAAAGTTAGCTGCACTCTATATGCACAAGTGACACTTCCTTAACAGTGCAGTAGTTGCATTGAGTAGAACATACCCCCTCTTCCCCAGTAAATCTCCTCAAGCACACCAGTTATTACACATACGTCCCATGTAACCCTCTTAACGGAGTCATCTTTGGGATACGCCCCTCAAGCAATGATCCTGTGGCCCGAAGTTCCCATATTTCATGGTAACTCCTTTCCTCAGCATCGAGATCAATCAGTAACTAAACCTTACTGGGTACCGTCACGAGGTGTTTTCATAAGCATGTTCCATTTCTTCTTTTCTCATTTGAGCAGAAAGATCTTTGGGATCTAGAATTTTAAAATTGAATATTACAATTTCAATTTAATATTATTTCTAAATGTTGTCATATGATTTTTAATAAACCTATATTGCAACTATCCTCTTTCGTTCCTATTTCCACCTCAATTATTAAGACGAATGATTCTGGTGCAGATCCTTGAACCATATATTAACAATTTAGGTTCTCGTGGGTTTTGGGTTCAGAGATGGCAACCCCTGACCACTGGCAACCCTGGATTTTTCTTACTCTTATCTTGCGTAAGTACTTTATCACAGTGCTATGTACCTGTGCTCTGCTACTATTTATAGTAATTATATAATCCCAGCAATCAACCTTCAACTTGTACCTGGTTCATTTTTCAACCTAGTTTTCCCTCAGTATAACCTTAGTTACCTTTGTGACAATGGGTGACCAATTAAGAAAAATTTAGTGCCCAGTGTCCAAGCAGAGTTCTGATACCACTGGAGCAATCTCCAGAAAAATATTACCTAATAACCTCAACAACAGGAGAATAAGTAGGTTTGAAAATAAAAATAGATAAATAAGGGAAAAATATACTGTACTTGTTTGAAAAGGCAAAATGCAAGTGCGCAGTGGAAATAAGTAAAGGAAAAATCAGAACCTCTGAGAGAAAGGGAAATTAACCTGAAATGGAAAAGAAAATACACACTGCTGAAAAAGAAAATTTAAGTAGCTCAAACCTGGCTGTTGACACTGATGCAAAACTCAGGTGGCGAAAACAAAGCCTTTCACTAAACTTTGTTAAAAAAGGAAAAGATAAGTAGCACAAGGGTGTATGAAAATCAAATATGAAAAAATGGAGGTGTTAGCTCATTAGGCACAATAACTTTTGGGAAGGCTTCAGAGAAGAGAATTCAGGGGAGAGAATATATTCTCATTACAAAAGGATCCCTTGAAGAGGGAAAGGGACAAAACGATCTTGCCAACTTTCCAACAGAAAAACTATTGCGGGTTATTAATTAGAAGACTAGATTTTGGGGAAAGTGCATGGAACCTGGAACAGGGGATCCATGACACGTTGAATCTCTTCCCGACCAGTATTGCTGCAGTAGGGCGTTTATTTATTTATTTTTGAAGATCTGGATATCTTTACGTACTAATGAAAAAAAAGTCGTTTCTGAAATTGTTAAATTCGTTATTGATAGTTCTTTACGCGTGAACCCACCTCATCCTCAATTGATGTGAAAAATTTAAAACATATCCAGGTTTTCCCTGATTTATTACAATTCAAACAGGCGACGAATGGAGGGAGTAAAGCTGGTTTTTTCAAACAATTTTGTATATGCAACCCTCTCGTAAATATTTCAATGTCGCAGTGGATAGAAGATGGGGCGATTGGGAAAAAAACGCGCATTAAAAGGGCTCCCACCCCCTTCCCGCCCTTCAGCCCATTGGTGGGATTAGAAAATGTTAAAATATCATATTATATTCTGACCGGGAAATTTCCGGTCGCGATAAAAAAAAAAACCCCCCCTTCGGATCCCTTTGTCCGTTCCGCCGCGAAAGCGACACTCACAGACACTATTTCATTCTTTTAATAGAGATCAAGATGTGAGAATAGTAGTGGAGATTTCGATTGAACCTTCTACGCAAAATAATGAACGACTGAACTAATCATTGACTTACTTAAATTTACTTTATTACCTTAACCTTCACTTTATCACTTGCCTTAATAATTGTTGAATATAAAAATGATGTGGTATCATTAAATTGTAATATCCTCCCAAAACTTATATTAATTATGTTATAACTACTTACTTATTGCCCATATTCTTGTGACATCACGCCTGGAGTAGGTTCGCGTTTCAGCCAAAGTAGGCCATGACTGCCCTACGTCAATGATCGCTACTCAACCAATCAATTTCTCAAAAGAAGTATGGCGTCTCACGTCAACATAATTCGTGGTTATAAGGCCAGTTTTCAACAGTTTTGTTTCGAAAAAGTATAATATTGTAGCAATACAAAGTTTCAATTCGACTAAATATTATAATAATCGTTCCGGCCAGCGCAATAATTGATTGTAGATTGCTGTCAACGATACCAATCTAACGTGAACGAGTATTTATTTGGACTAGGAGCCTACTAACTATTGTAATTAATCAGTGTCAGAAAACTAAAGAGCTTCATTCGTTTAGGCCTTGAGAATAACTATTAACCAGAAAAATAGTGAAGAAAAGATTATTGAAAATTCCTCAGGTGTCTGTACTGCTGTATAGGTACCTAGCCATTGCTCAGGTAGCTTCATCAGCGTTTTATTATAAGTTCGTAGTACTATGCTTAACTAAGGAAGCTTTACTTGTTATATTGAATGAATAAAAGGAGAGATTTGATAGTTTGTCAAAGTAAATAAGGCAGGTTGTTGCTACACCAAGAAACGAAACTACTTAGGTAGGTACGTACGTCCTACCAGATTTGCTGTTGGTTTAAAGTGCCTAAACAAAGTAGGTGGGTCGTTGCTTCGCCGTCGAATACAACCGCTGATTAGCAAGTTTGTCAAATATCGAATCAGGGAATACGCAACATGAATTAAAAACCAGCTGCAAGGAAAAAACGCATGGGAAGGAAATGCATTCTTCTGAAGGTAAGATTTCACAAAGACGGCATTGGCAGTGAAGTTATTGCGCGAGTTTTGCAGTTACGCAAATTTTAGGGACAAAAAAGGTAATTAGGTACCTAATTTCGTTTTTATCAATGAATTACCTACATGAACAAATAATAATATACGGAAAGTATGTAGGTATACCTTCCCTCTAGGTACTTACCTTTCCACATGTGATACTTACTATTCCCGCCTAACAGAGCTCTCATAACACATCCTTTCACAAGACCACTTTCACAGTACGCTAAAGATTTTTAGTTTAAATTGATTCAAAGAACAGTTCTAAAACTAGAAAGGTAATCCACAATATCTTTGCGGCTGATGTCTGGAACATCTAGAACACTTGTATTTCAACTCCACAACACACATTTCATATGGATCTCTACCTCACTGTCTTGCGTTCGTAGCGTTTGAGGTCATCACCTGATAATAGAGAGTTTTTGTTCTTCCCGTAATTTTCTACCCGTGTACGTGAAAAGACAGAAATACCTACTGCGCATGCTCGAATCTTCACGTCAACGTGTAGAACTACGCGTGTACGGAAAAAGGCCTATCTACACATGCACGGGAAAATGCATTCGTTGGAATTTCGGCCTACGGGTAGTCATCTTAGCCTGACGCAAAGGTAACAACAGTTGCCGGTAACCACAGTGTGACCAAGGTAACCGTAGGGTTGTTCCGATATCAAGGATCTTCCGATATTTGATATCGATAACGATATTCAACGTCGATATCGATACAGCGATATTATGACCATAAAATATCGATATCGGCAATATCGAATGATATATTGCAAAATTTGAATGATTACTCATAATCTTTTTGCAATGCGCTTTTTAAAAGCTGCAAAATTTGTTAATAACTTGTCCCAAAATTTGAAACTAAAGCCTTCACTGAATGAATTAAAGTCAGTCAGCCTTGAAATCTTTTTTAATGGAAGGTACTCTTTGGATGAGTTTTTTTTTTTTTTTTTCAAACTAAAGAGAGAGAAAAAATTAATACATGAAATTCAGCAGCACGATGAATATACTGACTAACTTATATTTAGGCTACTTTCACAACACATACCCCATACACAAAGTCAAGTGTTAGCGGCAATTTTGAAAGAAAGTCCGCATAGGAATCATAACACATACATACCATAGAGAAACAGATAACAAAATCTGAATTGCTACCAACCTAAGCCTTGGGCAATTTCCCTAAAACTTACACTCATGGACAGAATGGCATTTTGCCCCAGTTTTTCAGTAAATACAAATATTTTATATTTAGTTATAATATCATAAACATATCGTGACTATCGGGATCAAAAACCGTAATTTTATAAAAAATATTTAACTTATAAAAATACAACATCGAAAGCCGATTTTCACCATAATCTATCGATATCACGATAATATCGCATTTCCGGTATCGATATAATATCGGAAATATCGAGAAAAAACATCGATATTCATTGATAATGATAATATCGGAACATCCCTAGTTAACCGCAGTTTCGCAGTTACCAGCAAAGGTAACCAAGTGTGATTCGGTCAACAAGTCGAGAAGTTATAGTAAAGTGCTCCGCTACAAAATTCAGCCATTTAAGGTGAGCATTAATGTATTTCTGAATGAAAAGGTTGTACGAAAAGAATACGAAACAGCTTCTGAAACACTTACCTATATAGAGACGTTAGCGTGAAGTAGCGTTTGGTTTTACGCGTATACGTGTAGAAATAGGCGTAAAAATCACGTGAAGAGCTAGCATCTCCAGCTGCTTGCTCTAGACGCTCCTCTACGCGTCAACGGGAGAAAATCTTGCGGGAAGAACAAAAACTCTGTAATAACTTGATGTGATTTGCATACAATTTATCACCTTGCATATTACAAATAATGAAAATATTGACTAGGAACTAGGTAAGACTATGTTATGCAGTTGGGCTACAAATGGCGCATTCTCGCATAGTTTACTCGTCACCATGACAACAAGGTGAAATAGGTCACTTCGACTTCGCCTTGCCTCGATGTAAGGATGCGCTGGTGTCCAAGTCTCGAGAATATCACTTATATTGTTCACCGTATATAATGTATGTTTTTGAATTTGTCTATTTGAATTATATTGTATTATTATTATTAATGGTTCAAATCTTTTTTACTGTTAACTTTTACCATTGTAGTTTTACATTGAAATCATGTTGGGGTCCTACTATTGAACCTGTAATATTCGTCAACTACTTGGATAACGATAAATATTGTAAACCCTTTGCTATAACATAAATTGTTCAGAGCAAATAAATATATAAAAATAAATTGTAGTCTAGTTGTGCTGAAAATCATGGGAATTTATGATTTTATTTCGTGGTCGGTGGTTGGATAATTACCGAAGCTACAAAACTCGACCGATGTTCGTGATTCTTATTTTGTTCCATTACAAATTCAATATAGTTTTGAAACGTATGTCAGGGGTTACTAATTTCATTATAGGAGTGGGTGAATAGAACACTGATAAATCATGATATTTTTACCATTCTCGTCCGATTTTCGTGATTCTATTTTTGTTCAACTATGAATTCGGTCTAGTTTCGGAAGGTACCTATATAAGGATTTTCAAGTTTCAGTATGGAAGGAGGTAAATGGAGGGAGTAATAGTAATATATCATGATGTTTTGATTTTTATCGTCGGGTTTTCGTTATCTCTTTTAGTTCAATTATGACTATGGTCTAGTTTTGGAAGTATATCAGCAGTTTCAAATTTCATGTAGAATTTTTATGAACTACATTCACTGTCGGTGGAGCCGGTAAATGAAAGGGAAGGGTAGTATCGAAGTCATGATATTTTTGTTTTTCTCATATTTTACCTTCCACCAAACTTATATACAATCCATCCCCAGAGACGTCCCTGTAGTGCATGCATCACTTGCCAATATATTTCATTGAAAATAATAAACCAAAAGAGTTTTGAAAATAATGCCTGGCTGGTCAAGTCAGACTTTTGATGGCCTTCATTTGATTATGTTACGAGGGGTGACGTCATTGATGAAATTTCACGTCTTAGAAATTTGGTTTACGGGTTCAGGAAGGGATGAAGTGGCTCGCATTCCCTCGCGAGTACCTACCTGTGATGTTGCTCCTACTCTGTTGGAAGTGGAGTTCCCTTATTCCACACACTCATTTCAAATGCTCGGGTTCGATTCTGAGACAAATTACTTCCTATTTCGAACTTCTATCCCGAGTTATCTCAGCAATCATTTTCGGAGGAGCAGCATTGTCCTCCGTCCGCGGAGCGTTTTATTTGAAGTGGAACACTCTCACCCAGGCATTGGGGAGAGTAGAAAAGGGAGGACCTTCTTCTAATACGATGACGATTTCCGCGGTTAAAAGCTCGATTTGGATGAAAGGGATATTCAAGCGAGAGAGAAATAAACTACGGATTGCCTTGGCTGTAGGGATTAGTTTTCTAAAATGGGAAATCTCACGCTTTTCAAATCCATGAATATTTTGCAAGCTAAAGTTTACTAAAGTGTAATATTTTAACGTTGGCGTAATAGGTACCGACTACTCACGTGTATTAATTTCTTATGTATTTCATTGGCGGTAGAATAGTACTTGAATAGGTAAATAACTCTTGGAATTCAATCAGTAGGAGACATTTAATCAATATATTGTTTATTTGTCGCTCCTAGGGGAAGTGTACATGCATGGAATCCATAACTCTGATGTTGGAGATAAAGATCTTGAATTCAAATAATGTAGAAAAGTACCTACCAGTGTGGGCAAAGGGTAGGTGCAGATAGCAAATAGTGATATTTATGCATAGCAATAAAGGAATGAAGTGTAATGAAAAATGTAATGTAGTGGTCATCTAACCTTTTGGAGAAATAAGTCATTATTGATCTTGAAACTGCGAATAGCAAATTATGTGAAAATCGGAACGCAAGTAACATTTAAAACCAGAAGCGCAAAATACAAGACAAATTCATTGAACTACAATAAACTTATAATAGGTAACTACTAATCATGACAGTAAGGAAACTAGGAACTACGAAAAAAGTGTTGAGACCACTTGAAAAATAATAATGAATCAATTGTCTTGCCGTGGTGGATCAAGGCGGTTTTTGGGGGGCTACTTGGTTGGTTGAGTTCCACCAGAAATCGTGTTTCAAAAGTTCCAGTCATGCAGCATGGTCGTATGAGTGAATTTCCCTAAATAATCTAACGTATACCTATCGTATACCTACGTTTAATTGTATTGAAATTCAGTAATTTGAGTGCGAAGAAATTGTTAAAAACCAATTTTACGGCCAAAAACCTCATACCAAATGAAATGTTGCTCTACAAAAATGATTTTGATTTTTTTGTTGCAGTTTTTATAGATATTTAACAAATATGAATGCAATTTAAGAACATTTTTCAGCATAATTGTGTGCCAACATTTTTAATGTCTTCGGTAATCGTTAATTTTTAACACAGAATGTGTTTTAGCCATGGACTAACTAGCCGAAAATGGAACGCGGGATGGTAACAAAATGTGTGACGGATGATTTTCACGTACAACCGAGTCGTTGCTAGGGATATGGTACTTCGTCGTTTTTCATCCCACAAAATTCGTTGACCATTCGTTCGAAAGCTCTCGATTTATCCAACAATATTATGTTAACTACAGCCAAGTGCGTGTCCAACAAACTGAGTTATGAGCATGGTTATATAAATAAAGTATAGAAATTACCTATTCAAATTATTTAACCTCCGCTTCACAAATCAAACCGTTTTCGTAATACTCAGATCACCTGCTATGAATCAAATCATCGAAACACAAGCTCAATGAAATCATCAGAAATTAACAAGCGGTTGCAATCATGTTCACAATATCAATTATTGAGAATGATCACCTGTGTGTAAACAATTATTTATATAACCATGCTCATAACTTAGTTTGTTGGACACGCACTTCGCAGTAGTTAACATAATATTGTTGGATAAATCGAGAGCTTTCGAACGAATGGTCAACGAATTTTGTGGGATGAAAAACGACGAAGTACCATTTCCCTAGCAACGACTCGGTTGTACGTGAAAATCATCCGTACTTCGGACGAAATTATTGAAACACAGAATGTGTTTGCGTTGTCGCGCAACCAAGTGACAACCAAACAAGAGTCATTGTTTACTATTCATTTATAACATCAATTTATATAGTTATAGTATGAAACTACGAAAAAAATACGAAATAAATTCGTGATAAATCAAGAGCGATTTATCAAGTAAATGTCCTAAAGAGGCTACATACGAAATTACAGCTTCCTAGAGTGTAAAGTATAGAAATTAGCTTTAAAAGCCACTCATCTGATCCGGACCCTGGACATCGTCAAGTAAATGTCCTAAAGAGGCTACATACGAAATTACAGCTTCCTAGAGTGTAAAGCATAGAAATTAGCTTTAAGAGCCACACATCTGATCCGGACCCTGAGCATCGTCAAGTAAATGTCCTAAAGAGGCTACATACGAAATTACAGCTTCCTAGTGTAAAGCATAGAAATTAGCTTTAAGAGCCACACATCTGATCCGGACCCTGAGCATCGTCAAGTAAATGTCCTAAAGAGGCTACAAACGAAATTACAGCTTCCTAGAGTGTAAAGTATAGAAATTACCTATTCAAATTATTTAACCTCCGCTTCACAAATCAAACCGTTTTCGTAATACTCAGATCACCTGCTATGAATCAAATCATCGAAACACAAGCTCAATGAAATCATCAGAAATTAACAAGCGGTTGCAATCATGTTCACAATATCAATTATTGAGAATGATCACCTGGGTGTAAACAATTATTTATATAACCATGCTCATAACTCAGTTTGTTGGACACGCACTTCGCAGTAGTTAACATAAGTAGTTAGTTAATCATGGACTAACTAGCCGAAAATGGAACGCGGGATGGTAACAAAATGTGTGACGGATGATTTTCACGTACAACCGAGTCGTTGCTAGGGATATGGTACTTCGTCGTTTTTCATCCCACAAAATTCGTTGACCATTCGTTCGAAAGTTCTCGATTTATCCAACAATATTATGTTAACTACTGCCAAGTGCGTGTCCAACAAACTGAGTTATGAGCATGGTTATATAAATAATTGTTTACACACAGGTGATCATTCTCAATAATTGATATTGTGAACATGATTGCAACCGCTTGTTAATTTCTGATGATTTCATTGAGCTTGTGTTTCGATGATTTGATTCATAGCAGGTGATCTGAGTATTACGAAAACGGTTTGATTTGTGAAGCGGAGGTTAAATAATTTGAATAGGTAATTTCTATACATTACACTCTAGGAAGCTGTAATTTCGTTTGTAGCCTCTTTAGGACATTTACTTGACGATGCTCAGGGTCCGGATCAGATGTGTGGCTCTTAAAGCTAATTTCTATGCTTTACACTCTAAGAAGCTGTAATTTCGTATGTAGCCTCTTTAGGACATTTACTTGACGATGCTCAGGGTCCGGATCAGATGTGTGGCTCTTAAAGCTAATTTCTATGCTTTACACTCTAGGAAGCTGTAATTTCGTATGTAGCCTCTTTAGGACATTTACTTGACGATGTCCAGGGTCCGGATCAGATGAGTGGCTTTTAAAGCTAATTTCTATACTTTACACTCTAGGAAGCTGTAATTTCGTATGTAGCCTCTTTAGGACATTTACTTGATAAATCGCTCTTGATTTATCACGAATTTATTTCGTATTTTTTTTCGTAGTTTCATACTATAACTATATAAATTGATGTTGTAAATGAATAGTAAACAATGACGCTTGTTTTTTTGTCACTTGGTTGCGCGACAACGCAAACACATTCTGTGTTTCAATAATTTCGTCCGAAGTATGTAAATAGAGGTAACCGGGGGTCCAGGGGGCTTGCCCCCTGGCGAGGCGCGGAGCGCCGATTTTTTACTAATATTTTGGTAAAAATAGTGTTTGAAGCTATATTGCTGTACACGTCGATGAATAGGAAAAGTTTTGTAGCATACACTTGCCCGATGTGATACGAAACTAGTTTCAATAAACACAATTGACAACTAATACTATTCTATTTAAATGAATGGCAATACTTGGCACTTTATATATTATTACAGTTCAAAAAACGTGATGTCTACTAAAAATGCAATACAGCGCCGTGATTGAACCTAGGGTAATGCAATGGAAAACACTGTAAATACGGTCGGGTATGTATTGTTATTACATAAGATTTACAGGCATGAAAATCGATATAGTATAAGAAATCAAAATAAGCAACGAAAAAAATAGCACTGAATAACTGAATTGTAACTTGAAAACTATAATAATTATGTCACAATGAAGTAAAGAGCGCTAGGCGCATCAAAATGGAACATGAAAGTGAACAATGAAAAAGAGGGGAGACTGGGGCATGTTGGCATAAGGGGTACATTGGCATTTTACTTTTAATTTCAACCACCGATAATTCAAAGTGCTGCAATTTCGATCGTAGATTCAGTCCACGGAAGCTTCAGCATTCCAGCGAATATCATATCATCCACATGTAATGTAATTTTTTCAACTTTTAAGTATATTTCTTCCTCAAAGGTTTTTTTTTTTCAAATTTCTTAGCCAGTTGAGCATCGTAAGGTAATTTTAATGATGGTTTGTTCAAGATTGATTATGTGGGAGTGGATTGTTAGTACTAAAATTCAGTGTTTCCTTGTGAGAAGTTCTGGGGAGGCTATTTTTTCTTTTAAAAAAAACCTCTGTGGGGCAAGGTGGCACCCCCATAATGGGGCAGGTTGGCACCTCTGTTTTCTATCATTTTTGTTAAAGAAATATCAAGATATTATAAAAATATAACTGAAGAGAACGATTTGACAATAATCTGATGAGGCGGTAAGAAGAGATGCATCAGTTGTGCTGGTGGTTATTTTCTTGAGAAAGTTTATATGTTATTATTTTTTCGAAAGTTTTGGAAAGAGTTCCCATTTGATATAACATTTTTAAATTGAAATTGACATTTTTTCCATCAACCACATTATTGCCTACCAACCTACCCTATCCTTTATCAGGCAACGCCAATTTATCCCTAGTGGTATGAAATGTGCCCCGCATAAGGGATAAGTCGGCAAAGTCGAAGAGCTTAGGGGAAACATTATTTTATGGGTCATAGCGGTCATTTAAAAATAAAACTCTTACAGGATTTCATAGTTGAGAAGTCACGCTACCAGGAGCATTCAATAGAATTGTTGAAAAGAGCTCGGGAGAACTCTAGGCATTCGAAATTAAGAATGTGTGCCAACGTGCCCCAGTCTCACCTACCTATATATATGGCCTCTCAACTAAAGATCGAGGCATGAAATACTTAGCAGCCAACGAGCTTTCAAGAATAAGAATGTTATGTGAAGATATTTACAGATTATGAAGAATATTTATTATTATATTAATCGCATGCAGATATGTTATCGATCCAAATCGACCCAAAACAGCAGATCGTCAATCGATTCCTCAGGAATGAGGCCAAACAAAAAGCGTCCTCCTCTTTCACCTAGCTTTTGGTAAACATATCGATTTTCGTATCTGTTATGGTTTACGATTACGTAAATATTGATTTGTATTTTAATATATTTTTTTATTTAGATTTAGATTATTTGATTTTGCTTTTTTATTTAGATGTAGATTTTTTATTTAGATTGGCTTGTTACATTTTGGCCCGAAGAATGTAATATATTTACCGGGACCAGGGTAAAAGAGGCGAAAGGTTTTGTTTGATCCCATTCCAGTTTAATCAATTGATGAATAGCATGTCATCAGGAAATCAAACAAGATTGCAATAAATGTCGTTATACCAAAAGATCGTACAATCCAGGCTCTCGTACCTCCTACTAGAACTGAATAACAACTGAATTAAAACTTGAGTCACTCGACACCAATTTACTCAGGTATGAATTTCACTCGTTGAAATCAGAAATTTCGTTAAAAATTGCTGTATTTATCTCGTCACAGACAAACGGACATACATATAGAAAATATTGCTGATCAAGTCCAAATAGAGCTTCATTGCGTTCAGCAATTATTATTTAAAACATACTTAACAATGATTTCTACTCAATGGCCCAGATACGAGGAAGTGTTGTACCAAACTCAGGATTTTTCCGAACCGATGGTATTCATTCACAAGGAATATAAAACTTACCTGGTAAACTATGTGATAGTAGTTAGTTACCTAATGTTATAACGATCTTAGTTATCCATTTCTAATAATTGATATACCACCGTCTAAAAGTTTCAGGCTATTCTAATTGATTTTTTTTTTTTTTTTTTTTTTTTCGTTTTTATTATTATTATTCCATTTTTATTTATTTTTGCTATACCTTCAAATGAAATAGTTTATTTAGTATACTATACACTAACATATTGCCTATTTGGGCTGAAACACTCGATGGAACTATCAAAACGACTAAGCTTGAATAGTAAAATAGAAAAACGTTTAATAGACTAGGTACTAATCTATTGATGATTTCTGCCTGAACACCCATGTCAGTTGGGTAGACTTGACCAGCAAGACATCTGGGTGTTGCGTGAGGGTAGGGCGTCACCCCTGAAACTCTGACAGAAGTTGTTAATGGAATATTGGAAACTTTTCGCTTTCCACAGTGGATGCTTTGCGTTTAGTGTCCCTTTCGATGAAGGGATAACCAAGGTGGAATGCCTATTAACGTATTTTGATACTTTGACGTAATTTTGGTTTATTATCTTCAATAGTGAACCTTAATATTGTATCCAACCAAGAAAAAAATCAGCGTTTTTTTACTTCCTGAAAATTTGTTGGTTTACCTAGGTTTTATGGTACGAGAAGGAGATTCACAAAATCAGTTTACGAAACCGTATCCGTATGTCGTATGACGGTTTTTGTTTTCCGACTTACTGAACCAAAATTCACGAATTTGGCTCAAAAATCACGCTTAGGCATGTGTATCTGTATTATCGGAGTCACAGAAAATCAGTCAGTCAGTGTCATGTTTTCAGTCAGAAAATCTCTGCTGCCATCTCGAAATTTGTGGAATACAATATGGCGGTTTCTTAAAGATGGCATAATTTGCTTATTTTAAAGTTTTTCTCTAATAACTCCTAAACTGTACGTCCTACGATAATTTGTGTGCATAGCAAAGATGTAGAGCATAAAAAACTAAAGCAATTTTGCCCAAAAACTATGAATTATCTCCCGAAGTAAGGGAATTAAGGTCAGTAGAAAATCGGGCTAATTTTATCAGAGTCCTCTCCTCCCCCCGTCTACACTTCTGCCCTTCAAAATCTCCTAACAGCGTCAATATTGGTTCGAACCATGTCTGCCGAACCTCATTCAATTCAGGGTTAAATACTTTCTAAAGTTCATATCGAGCAAGTTTTTGCTCAGACCATTCCCCATTAAAGTACAAAGTAAAACCCCGTTTTTGCGAACTTTAAGTGTAAAATTACATAAAATTCGTGAGTTCTTCTGTAAGTCAATGAAGGAAGGTCTCAGCTAGGATATGCTCGATACGAACTTTGGGGAGTATTTAATCTTGAGTAGAAAGAGCTTTAACAGACTGAAATCAGACCAATATTAGCACAACTAGGTGATTTTTAAGAAAAAAAGTCTAGAAGGGGGAGGAGAGGACTGGAACGAAATTATCCCGATTCTCAATTGTTGCAATGCGCTTATATTATTTGCTTATTATTTTGAAAGAAAATTCAGAATTTTGGAATCCAATGGTTTTTTTTTTTTTTTTTTTTTTTTTTTTTTTTTTTTTTTTTTTAATGCTCTACAACTTTGCTACGTACAAAAATTTTCTGTAGGATCCACGGTTTAGGAATTATTAGAGAAAAACTATAAAATGGGCAAATTAAGATATCATTATGAGTCCGCCGTTTTGTATTCCACCGATTCTGATTTGGTAGACGAAGATTTTCTCACTCAGACTGGACTAAATTTTCATAATCGAGTCTCAAACCTTCTCCTGAAATTAATACCTGTTTTCGGCCTTGGCTCCTGGGCTTTAGGTGTACAAAATTGCGCGTTGGGTTTATTTGGCCAGCTAAAATGTAAAATTGTTTCAGTTCATTCCTTGAACCAGGAAGGGACAGATCAACTTATTCAAGCTAAGTCAAAATGTTCAACGTTACCTCTCGTTCGCGTGCATCCGATAACCCCGCACAGAGCTGCTAAAAAACATGGTGAACCTCGGAAAAGTAACTAGCATTGAGGTTGTACAGAGGGTCTCAATCCGTACTGCTGATTTTAATCAATTTGGCACAATGGCGACGATCACGAGCGCCACCTCGTGACAATAATTCAAACAATCAGAAGCAGCGGTCTGTTTTCATCCCGGGGGCTATCTCTCCTAACGACTCGCCCATTTATTTCCCCTTTCCAGCCTGTATTCCCACCGCTCGCTAGGACCTAGTGAAAGTAAAATCTACTTTGAAATGCTCTCAGGGAACTTGAGTAATTTTTCACGCGACTCACCACTTATTCGTTGAGGGATAGATAGATTCGCGTCTTGGCATAGTGCGGAAAATGTAGTCAAGCTCCAGTATACATATAATGGGATGAAACGTATAGAAATGTTGTACCCTGTCCCCAAAAACGTAAATTGGCCAAATTTACGCTCAAATCCAGGGCTGGGAGTTCGAATTTGATCAATCGTTAAAACGCCGTCAGGGAAGAGGTTGTAGCAACGGCAAGTGATATTTTGAACTATAATTTGCTCATTTACTGATTAAAAA
The DNA here is from genome assembly GCA_030762985.1 of Adelphocoris suturalis. Classification (NCBI taxonomy): domain Eukaryota; kingdom Metazoa; phylum Arthropoda; class Insecta; order Hemiptera; family Miridae; genus Adelphocoris; species Adelphocoris suturalis. The sequence continues at coordinate 85,704,807 of CM061042.1, forward strand.
TAAGTTACATCAGTAGTCTGTGTGGGGAAAATATTAGGAAATTAAGTACCTAAATTTACAAGTCTCGAGAAATGATATAGGTTGGTGCTCCTCAAATTTGCTTGAAATATGTCATTCAATTGAGGTTGAAGAGTTGAATATCTATTTATTTGATTTCATAAAAATAATGTCATTTAAGAAAAGTAAAGAAAGATAAGGGAACAGCCTTAAGCGAATTTTTGTGGAAAATTAAGCAATTGCAATAGCTCCAACATATTAAAAACAAGTTCCAGTCATGCAGCATAATCGTGTGAGAGAATTTTTGTAAATTACCGTTATGTTAGATTGTGTAGTACACACACCAGACCCATGGAGCTTATTATTGTAAACCTTGCCCAGCTGGGGGGCTACTTCCCCTCTGGGCTCTGGGCGGGTGGGATTCCACATCAATCATTCGAGAGTTCTCAGTTCTACCTGCATCTTGCTGACACAGATAGTTCTGAAATTCAGACAAAATTTCCAACTACCAACTTAATTGCGAAAAAACTCACTTTGAATAAGTATCTGCAATTCAAAAATAATTTCGAATTTCTCACCATTTTTGACCAATTGTTACAGATATTTCAGCAGCATTTTAACACAGAATGTGTTTTAGCCATGGACTAACTAGCCGAAAATGGAACGCGGGATGGTAACAAAATGTGTGACGGATGATTTTCACGTACAACCGAGTCGTTGCTAGGGATATGGTACTTCGTCGTTTTTCATCCCACAAAATTCGTTGACCATTCGTTCGAAAGCTCTCGATTTATCCAACAATATTATGTTAACTACTGCCAAGTGCGTGTCCAACAAACTGAGTTATGAGCATGGTTATATAAATAATTGTTTACACACAGGTGATCATTCTCAATAATTGATATTGTGAACATGATTGCAACCGCTTGTTAATTTCTGATGATTTCATTGAGCTTGTGTTTCGATGATTTGATTCATAGCAGGTGATCTGAGTATTACGAAAACGGTTTGATTTGTGAAGCGGAGGTTAAATAATTTGAATAGGTAATTTCTATACTTTACACTCTAGGAAGCTGTAATTTCGTTTGTAGCCTCTTTAGGACATTTACTTGACGATGCTCAGGGTCCGGATCAGATGTGTGGCTCTTAAAGCTATTTTCTATGCTTTACACTCTAGGAAGCTGTAATTTCGTATGTAGCCTCTTTAGGACATTTACTTGACGATGCTCAGGGTCCGGATCAGATGTGTGGCTCTTAAAGCTAATTTCTATGCTTTACACTCTAGGAAGCTGTAATTTCGTATGTAGCCTCTTTAGGACATTTACTTGACGATGTCCAGGGTCCGGATCAGATGAGTGGCTTTTAAAGCTAATTTCTATACTTTACACTCTAGGAAGCTGTAATTTCGTATGTAGCCTCTGTAGGACATTTACTTGATAAATCGCTCTTGATTTATCACGAATTTATTTCGTATTTTTTTTCGTAGTTTCATACTATAACTATATAAATTGATGTTATAAATGAATAGTAAACAATGACGCTTGTTTGGTTGTCACTTGGTTGCGCGACAACGCAAACACATTCTGTGTTTCAATAATTTCGTCCGAAGTATGTAAATAGAGGTAACCGGGGGTCCAGGGGGCTTGCCCCCTGGCGAGGCGCGGAGCGCCGAGTTTTCAGTTGTTATTCATTGGTGACAAACTTCTTATGGATCAAATCTGGGACAAACATAAAAATTTAAAGATTTCAGCTATTTTCAGCGATTTTTTCAATTTGACCCATTTAAGGTGCTCAAACTGTGCAGGCCAACAAACTCATCCTTTTATTTGGAAAGCTTGATTTTCGGTTTATTATTTTCAATAATTAACTTTTGTAATCGACCAAGGAAAAAAAAGTCTAACCCCCTCTCAATATTCGCTTGTTTACGTTTCAAGATACGTCGAATCCAAAAGTAGAATTTAAAAAAATCTATCCGCCCTCCGCGCCTTACGCCGTCTGCCGTTCGCCGTCCAGAGCTTTTCTCCGGAACTACTAGACCAAAGTTTATGAAATTTGGATCAAAATTCATACATCGGCCGGATATGTGCCGGCAACATCGGCATCAATTTCAATCTAAACTATAAGGTAATAATTAAGAGTTCAATTATTGAAAAATTGAGGTCATAAAAAATTTCAAGGTCACAGTTGTTTTCCCTCTTCTATAGGCATCATCCCAATGGTCTTGAATGACATATATATATATATATGTATATATATATATATATATATATATATATATATATATATATGAAAAAGCGTTGGACTCTAGGATTCGTTTCTAAATGTCTCAAAACGGATTTAAATAAGGAAAGTTTTCGAAATTTGTTGGACCCATTGCAATACCGTCATTTTTTTACGAAAATTTGCTGAAATTCAGTGCTCTGAAACACAAAATTTCCATCTCTGAAACACGAAAACCAATCGGAAACTTTGATTTTGGACGAACATTTTTTTCGACATCTATCACGAACACACAGCTTCCTCTACCTTCAGTAGGTGTTCAACCAGCTATCTGGGTGGTTTCATTCGGTTCTGTAGGATATCAATATTTAAAAATAAATTGTTTCCCCAAATATTTGAGATTTATATTTTTCAACATTTCAGCCCTTAAATGCTACCCTTTAGTATTGATAATAAATTATGCAGATCGTTTAGAACCAACTAGACATCGTTAATGTTATTTATAACCCAAGTTTCAAAAACTTAGGTTCAGTAGTTTCGGAGAAGAGCTCTGGACGGCGGACATTGAATCGACGAATTTTTATTTATTTATTTTTGTACCCCGAAGGTAGAGAAGCTTTATGTTCGAAATTGAAGTAGACTAAATTTTTGTCATCCAAAGCCAAAATTTCCACTTGCTTTTTGCGTTTCAAAGCTTGCTGATCAATTTTGGTTCCGTGTCTGTCTGTATGTCTGTCTGTGGTAAATCCTTGTCACCCCCGAAACCATACCAAGTTTCAGTCTGATTTCAATGAAATTGTGTGACTGATTGGAATAATTCCTCCATCTCGATTCTTGAATTCGCTGCATCTGGAATACGCCCGACGGTTTATACAACCAACGGCAATATCTCTGGGTGTAGCAGGTTAATCGCCTGTCACCTTCGAAGGAGGAACTCTCTCTTTCCGTCACCTCGCGTTATTACAATTTTCAGGGATTGTGAGGTCCTGATTTCAGGGATTGTGAGGATTGTGATCCTCCGAAACGGTCCCTTATAACTTTCATTGCCGTCACATAAATAGTAGTCTGTACGCATGCGCAAACGTTAATTTAATGTACCGTTAATTTCCTATCATCTATTGGTCCGATTTTGTTCTACGAGTTCGTAACTTGGGGAGCAGCTAGATATATCTCCTAGAAAAATTCCCTATGAATTATATCGCGAACGGTGGAGCTATAATTACAGTGCATGCGCAAAAATAAAATTGATCGACACAGACAGAACTCCAAGAATATTGGACCGATTTTTATGAAATTGTCATTGCCGTTGGAGGATTGTGAGCATGCGCAAACGTTAATTTATTTATATTAAAATAAAACATCGACTTATCAATAATTTTTATCTCCTAGACGTTACTCTATAAAATGCATTGCCGTTGGAGAAGTAGCGGTCTGTGAGCATGCGCAAACGTTAATTTATTATATATTAAAATAAAACATCGACTTATCAATAATTTCGACTCCTACTTTGTTCTTCAACTGATTCTATATATAGGTTACAACGTAAAAGGAAGCTATGCTGCTTATACGTATCACAGATATACTTATATATCTATATCAAGGTATATATATTATAATCGTTTATATATATATATATATATATATATATATATATTATATATCTGTGAAATTTCTTTCCTATACATATCATATATATATATATATATATATATATATATATATATTATATATATTTTTTTTTTTTTTTTAATTTGATTTTTGGGTTCTACACATCTTGAAACTTTAACTGAAAAATTGTAGGGGTCAATAATGTTTCTATTAATCAATAATAAAGGTTCATTATTGAAAATACTGAACCAAGATGCGTTTAGGATTGTTGATGTAGGTGATTTTTTTTTTATTTTTCATCTCACAATATTAGAAACAATGCTACCAATACCTTGGTACACTTATAAGAGAATACGGGAAGGTATCGTTCGTTTCAAATAAAACGTAGGCAGGTCATGTAATCGAGCAACATTAATTGTATGTATATTTGGACGAATACATTAAGAGCTTGGTAATTGGTTGTATCGCTTGGTAGTTGTATCACCAATCAATTTCTGAAAGCATTCATTCATAGTTCGTTATTCTGGACAGAGTGTTGGTTCTTCCGTTGTGCTTATTTCGGTTGTAGTGGTTGTTTCTTCAGTTGGTTCTTCAGTTGTTGTGGTTGTTGTTGTTTGTGTGGTGTATTCAGGAAGCACTGGTGTGTATGATGGGTAAGAGGGAGTCGTCCAGTAGTCGTCGTGGCGGGGTCGCTCAGTGCGACGCCGCCTGCGGCGGGTTCGCCGCTTAATTGTAGACTTAACTGTTGTCATTTTAGTAGTATTCCAAGTGCTCCAAAACATGTCAATCGTCGGCCATGTTACTGGACTCACTGTCCTCACGGGTCTTCTCGTTGAGCGTTGTCGCACTAGCCAGCTGTCGTCTAAATTGACTGAGTCACCTGATGATTCCAATTCGTCCAACCAAGGGCAACAGTCATCGTGTTTGGATCTCTGTGCTCAACAATAACAACAAAACACGTTAGTGTACATGAATCTGGAATAGAACAAATTTATTCAACTTGTCGCAATATAGGTAACTGTTTAATTTACAGATGAGATAGGTAGTTTCGGGATAAGGTGCCTTATGTATAGGGTGGAATAAATCAGTTTTACTGGAGATAAGGCTCCTCATCTTCCCGCAAATGCGCAGTAGCGCTTTCCGTTCACTATCATCTCTTGCTCCCTAATATCTCTAACTAACGAGTTACTCTAGAAGGACCAGGGAACACGTTGACCACATTATAATCTGATGACTATGATGAAATAAACAAAGGGACCGTTTGAAGCTAGTCGTTATATTATACTTATTGCCATTATGACCTCAAAACTCTCATTCTAGGCTAAACATTTATCGGTAAAGCAGGCTACTTGTATGTAATTAGCTCTGACGTCTGAATGGAACTGAAAGAAAATGCTGAACTTTCGTAAAGTGCGTATGGAGGTGCATATATGTTTATCGTTTGTACATTCATAATGTACAAACATACATAAAAATTCACAAATTGATTAACGAAAGATTAGAAGAAAAACGCTTGCCAAGTTGGGTGAGCAGTAAAGCTTCCTCACATATTGTAACATGGACGTATAGAATTAGTTGAACAACGAAGTACGAGTCGAAATGACTGATAAGTCGACGTTATAAGAAAATATTATTAATCTAGCAGCAATGAAATTTAAAGGGTAACTTCTAGGAGCTAAGCCGCACGATCCTTGAAAATTTCATAAAAATCGGTCCATTAATCTTGGAGTTTTGTCAGTGTCGATCAATTTTAGTTTCGCGCATGCGCAATGGTTATTACTCTACAAATTACGGTATAATTTGTAGGGAATTTTTCCAGAACACAGGTAGGTATATGTTCTTCCAGAACATATACCTGGATTGGGCCCGTTAGCTTCTAGACGGCCCCCTGTAATTTTCAATACCATAAATTACTACTGTTGAATTTATGGTACCTATTGAAAATTATAGGGGGGCGTCTAGAAGCTAACGGGCCCAATCCCTGAAAATTTCATCGGAATCGGACTGAAACTTGGTATAGTTTTGGGCGTGACAAGGGTTTACCACAGACAGAAAGACGAACAGGCAGACAGACATCAGACAGAAAGACTGACGGACAGACAGTCACGGTACCGAAATTGATCAGCGAGATCTGAAACAAAAAAATCAAGTGGAAATTTTGATTTTGGAGGGCAAAAATTTTTTCGACTTCAATCACGAACACAAAGCTCCCCTACATTCGGTAGCGAGGAAGGAAAACTGCATACAATAGAAGGAAATAATTTCTGGTAGAGAGTAATTAATTGATTAATTAAGCAAAGTAACAATTTTAAACATACACGTCTAGTCATTGTACCAATATTTATATGTTTTTGCGATTTAATTACATTAGATTATTACTATTATACATTTCTACGAAAGGTATGTTATCAAACCTGTCACAGGTCAGTGTTGACTAGGATTTATCAAAGGAATTGTGGAGAAAGTCAATAGTAGTTACATGGCAAATCATTTGCACACCTAAACATGCGTCGTATGGGTGCATTAAGGAGGTAATTAGTTGAGAATGTGGGAGTTGGAATAAAGCTATGTTTCTAGTATTTGCTGCTATTCGCCCATTATGGATAACCAACCAAATGATTCTCATATCCCCCATTGGCCCAACGCTGCCATTGGTGTAGAGCGAGAGCGGCCCAGGTATACTTCTGAGGACTTGCAGTGAATGGCAGCAGAGGAGGCTGAAGCTGTGCGTAATGGGGTTCGGCATATCAATGTATTCTTGCAAGCACGTTTTCACATGCACACACCATCCGATCTCCTCTCCTGGGGCCCCACTATAAGCAGCTTGTCAAGGATGCAATCCTGGAAAATAGCAGTGGGGCCTCTTCCACATCTCCAACAGGTAAGGACAACAGCCCGCGGTTCAACAATCCTCCGCCAGGACCTCTGGTCTTCGTGAAGATATAAAGGCTGAAGTGTTGAAGCACGTTGAGCAGGTAGGCCGTATTGAAGGCTATGAGAGTCCTACCTGCAGGAACTGTCTAGGCGGGATGTCCCAGCTTATGTACCTACAGAAGATCTTCCCACAGGTTGGGGATGCGACCGAGGCGGGGCATCAGGGAGGAAATCCTCCTGTATTAGTGCCATACGGAGGTCACAAAGCAGCTAGGCAAGCAAGGAGGCAGGAATACCAGTGGGTCCAGAAGTTGTAGAGGAAACATCCGGCTCGTGTCGCTGTGGAGATACTGAAGGGAGCTGGGGATGGACAAGTTTTGCCCTCTCTCCAGGAGTTTGTGGAATTTAGGGAGCCACTTTTGAGTGCCTCCAGCCGCAACCCTGGTGACTCGGTGGTGCCGCCAATTTCCACCAGGAATTCCTTATGCAGCATTATTTGCACACCCCTGTTTCATGACGAGGCACATAAGTGCCGTGTCAAAAACTCCATGCCTGCTGGACCTAATGGTAAGTGTGGGTTGGTCTCCTTGGTCCCATCAGGCCACCATCATGAGCTGAAGGTGGTAGATGAGGAATACTTTATCTTAGGACGTACTGGTGTCCCAAGTGGTTACATTAACATACCGGTCAAGGCCGGTGGGTTTGGCTATGTCTCTTTTTCTACCAGCAGCCCATCTTCACGGCACCAGCGCCTTCTTCCCTTAGGGACTCGAGCTGGGAGGTCGCCTGCACCGCTGTTGACCTTGACTTTATCAGGGAGCAGCTGTTGTGGTGCGACCGAGCAAAACCAACTGCTCCCGAACCCAGCTCATCTGGTGAGTTTGCAGCTGCTCTGCATGAGATAGTAGATGGTCAAGAACTCCGACAGTGCTCTGAATCTCCCATTTCTTCCCAATAGGTGGAATGGGCTTCAGAGGGCATTTGGGCCAGCGACTACCGCCATTTACATGGCCTATGGGTGGGTACTTAAGCTACCTTAGTGAGGTGTTCGAGGAGTAGTCACGAGACAGTAGACACCCTTTGCCTTGCCTGTCGGGGTAAAAATGAGAATCTCTATCATATGGTTCAGGAATGTCCTCGTACTCACGGTGACCTCATTCTATATCAGGATGCGGTTGCCAAGCAGATAGCAGGTGCTTTGTCATCTAGCAGTTGGTTTGTCAAAAGGGGGAGAATATATCACATGCCGAGTGACCAGGGCAAGAAGCCAGATATCGTTGCCATCAAGCCTGATGGGTCTGCAACAATCCTGGATGTCCAGGTTGTCATTGGCAAACTGGATATGGAGTAGACATGGCGGGCTGAGATAAGTAAATATGATATAGATTATCTGTGACAAGCGATATCAGAGCTAAAAGGAGTAGCAACCAACAACATCAAGGTCATAGCCGGGACTGTCTCTTGGTGGAGGAAAAGTGCCACAGAGTTACTCGAGTTGGGCATCTCAGCAGGAGTCCCGTGGTATCACCACCCGCGTCCTGAGGGGTTCTCACTTGAACTGGTGGTCTTATTATAGGGCCACTTCCTTTCATCCCACTCTTCCTTCTCTTTCTTCAGCATCCTCGATCCCAACGGCCGGCATCTGGTAAACCTGGGTGTCCTCCCCGTTTCTTTTATTTTTCTATTTTGTACTTCAATGGTGTTGCCCCCTCCGCCTTTGAGGGGGAATTTTTATTTAAAAAAAAAAAGTGTGTGTGCGTGTGTGTGTGTGTGTGTCGTGTCCAGAAATCCTCGTATCAACCTTAATTTGCCACAGTTTTAATCGATTTTGATACAGTATTCAGGGATTGTACGGGCTATGGCGCAGATGTCCCCTATTAGTTTCATTGTTGCAAATGAATGCATGCGTGTACTCAAATGAAAATTCCATCACCCACTATTTCCTTATGCCCCTGCCGTCTAATCTCGCTCAAATTCGGGAGGTATTGGGAGAATACAATTTAAACATTCCATATGATCGTAACAATTGATGATTCAAGATGATCGTAACCTCAGTAGCTCCTCCGTATCCGCTAATATGAAATCCTTGTAACAAGCTTATTTTTCACAGTTTCCATCCGAGTATAATGAAATTTGCTGGAAATGTGTTAGTCCCCTATCCATTTCTTTGTTACCAAATCAATATTATTATAATAGTTCATTCTGCCCATGCGTAAACGTCAATTCCAATACGCTCTATTTTTTCACATTCTAGTTGTCCAGTCTTGCCCAAATTAGGTTGATAGTTGGGAAAAGACAATTTGATCATCCTATATAAATTTCAACATATTTGTATCGTTAGTAGATGCAGTTAATGTGAATCTTTGTGACATGCTTAATTTCCACTGTGTTCATCAGGATTCGACAAAATTTCCAAGGAATGTGCTGGTCAAGCTGCGAATAATTCCCTATCAGTTTCATTATTCCCAAATCAATGCTTTACTATGCGCATCGAATTTACGTTTGCACAATCAGTTGTCCAGTCTCGCTCAAGTTTGGATGATAGTTGAGGGGCAACGATTTGATCATCCCAAATCAATATAACAGGATTGTATCATTAACAGCTTCTGCGCATGCAGCAGTTTGCGATCCTAGTAACGACCTTAATTTCCACAGTTTTCATCCGATTTTGATGAAACTATCAGAGAATGTACGGATTTGTCAATTTCATTGTTCTCAAATCATTTCCTCATTCTGCGCATATGCAAACTTCAAGCATAATTCATTCGCAAATGCGCATATGCAAACATCAAGCATAATTTATTCGTTTCTTAGTTGACCGTTTTGCTCTTTCATGCTGCATCTTTTTTACTACCCTATTTTCTATTCTCTGCCAATTGCCAAATAAATGAATAGATACAAATACTCTTTTTTGCTTTGGAATTTTTCAAGGTCATTAAAAACTTTTCAATGATCAATACATTCATGATACGGAATCGAGGAAGCTATGTGCTAGACCCAACTTGGCTGTCATTTTCTGTTCTTGGTCAATTACAAAGGTTCATTGTTGATAATTTGTTATAAATTGTTATTAATGAACTAATAGAGGTCCGGTAAATTCAATCACGCGCCAAGTCTTTCGAACCCTGCAACAGGTTTTTGTTCTTTGGAGCAATCACGTGATGAGTAAATGTTGTGCTTACGTGATTTCTTCTTCGAGGCCGACCCAATGTGATTCCTGTCAAACAAGCAGCGATGAGCAGCAAAGCTAAGATCACCCTCATGATGTTTTAAACTTTCCTCCATGAACTATTGACAAGCAATGATGAAAATGTCAATGAAATTTATAATCCTAATTTTTCAATTATCAACGATTTATCAGACCATAGGTAGTGAACGATTATCAAAACAGTATTCCCGCCTGACCGATCTCCACTTATTTTGTTGCGCACTTTGGTAGTTTGCTATCACGAGTATTTATGGATGAAGTAAACGGATTTTAAAGAATAGATAATTGTTGAATTGAATTAGGAACGAAACTTTAACAGTTAATAAAGAATTTCACTCCTATGAGCTGGAAACCAGTTCTAATCAATTTTATCGCACATAAAATGTCATGGTACATAACAACAGTAATATTGCGATAAATGACCAAGTTGTGCCATACGAGATTCATCAAACCAATTGCTCGCAATGCAGAAAAGGTTCTGAAACAGAAGAAGTTCGATGTGGCTCATGGTTTAAACCAAGTTGATAATAAAAATAAATAACTAAATAAATTTAAAAAATGATATAAGATTTCCGCCATGAATTTCATCATATTTCTCCACAGTTTGATGCTGTCTGTTCGCTCAATAATGGCTTGATTCTTACAACTGAAGTAGCTCTGAACCCATAACATCCGTTCATCTCCATATAGGTATTCTGATAATACCTACTATATCAAGCACAGTGAAGGGAATGTGATCGCTCCAAACAAATATCATCGTGAGGTTGTAAAAGTGTTAAAAACCTTTAACCCTGGAATGGAAACATCTCGTAATTTCCACGCCTGTGGATTAACATAGCTGCTCTATCCGAACCTTTTCGAAAACGGGATGGCAGTTTGAATTTACTATTTCACTGAACACATCAACGAGATTATGAGGGAAGCCATCAATGAGCGTTTTCAGGTAGGCGGTAGGTAGGTAGGTACCTGTTCTATCCGCACGAGTCGCCTCCGGACTGCTGTGTTCGTCATACGAAATTCTTCGTTGTTGATATCACCACGTTGTGATTGGTATTTGGGTTATATTCATGATTCGCTGATAAGAATGAGTGTAAACAAGCCCTACGTCGCCCAAAATAATGCGAGAGGTGTGACAGTACCTACTGAGTCGTTGGTGTTCTTTCGAAAAGGCAAAGGAAATGGGGAGAGGTTTTTTTTTTTTTTTTTTTTAAGGAACAAATCGGTTTTTTTTTTTTAAATTTACTTTTATTCTTCCTTATAAAATACCGAATCAATCAGTTCCAAAATTTTGAAAATTTTGAAAAAAATAATGACGGGAAGTGCTCAAAAAAATTCATTGAAGTTGCGTACATCAATGCATGTCAGCGTAAGAGGCAGCCCCAAGATTCCCAGGCAGCCCAGATTCAACCTCCTCTTCAGCAAAAGCCTCTTCCGGTTGCCTTGCCGCCCAAAATTTTTTAACTATTCCTTCTTTTGTTGAAGCTGAGGACTTTATAGCAACTTTCCCTTACTCAAACATCTTTCGTAAGGTTGAATTATGGTTGAATGAGGTGGAAGATCCATCAGACAGCAATGTCTCGGCACCGGCGTTTCCTTTGCCAATACACCTCAAACCATAAATAAGCCTTGAATTTAGTGAATACATTTTTGGTGTTTTACCGAATTTGTGCTTCAATTCTTTCACAGTTCCTGAATTCAGTCAACTTGCAACAAACAAAACAGGTATAATATATTAGCGGCTAGTCCTTTCCTTCTTCCAACTTGGACTCGACCATCACTAAACTTGCAGCTCATCAGGGCGGCTTCGAACGATTCAATATCAATTCCATCATAGCTCCTTCCAGTACGAAAGTTATCGAATTCAGTTATTGATGATGATAGTTTCTTCTCTGAAGCAGAATTGGTAGAACGTAGAAGTTGAACTCCCCACTCTTGCCTTCTCCCCTTGTTCATTATTTTGACCTAGTGTTTGATCTCCAGGAACAGACCGCATAACCTCAGAGGTGTTGAAAATAGCTGCGGAATTCTGCCCAAGGTCACTATTGAGTATGTAAAATCCATGCCTCAGAGAAGGGATCTTCAGCAATAGATGGAAAATGCTCGCCTGGAGCTTTTTCTGGAAAACGGAAAGGGTGATCATACTCTCCATCTTTTTGGAGGCCCCTATGCATTTTGGATACTGCAGGAAAAGGTTACAAGAACCTTCTGCTGCTTCGACTGATGCCCGAAATAGAAATGTCAGGAGATTTATCCCCCAGACAGTATGGATTCCGAAAGGGTCTGTCTACTGCTCATGCATTGGCAGATGAAGTGGACACCTTGAAGGAAAAAAAAAAACACACACACACAAGAAGGTAGTAGGTATACTAGGAATCTGGCAATGCTAGTGACCCTAGATGTCAAAAATACCTTAAATTCTGCAAGATGGTCTGGTATTTTAGAGTCTCTGGCTAACACCTTTAAAATACCACCATATTTATCAGCAGTCATGGGCAGCTATCTTAAAAACCGGTCATTGGTTTATGGGAAAGCCCAAAAGGAAAAAGAGAAAGAAATCACCACAGGAGCAGCCCAGGGTTCAGTTCTGAGCCCATATGGAATGCATCATACGATGGTGTCCTACAACTGGAAATGCGGTTGATGATCCTGGCTAGAACCACAGAGTAGGCACGGAACAAACTGAATCAAGTAACGGTAAAGATCACTGGGTGGATGGAAGACCGTATGTTGACATTAGCACAGCCAAAACCGAAGTTGTTGTGTTTACTCAAAAACGGATTCCTACCATAATCCCAATACGAATTGGAAATGCACAAAAAGGCCATATCCATAATTTCCATTTTAAATCCTTAGATTTGGAGTTGTTTGAATTTTATCAATACCTCTGTTTAATTTTTAGGCGAATTTTTGTTAAAAAAACAAACAGTTTTGCAATGGCGCAAAATTTGTAAACTAAAAAATTTTCAAAATTTCCTCCGTCAACATCCGTTATGAGGCATTCTGAAATGATTTCTTCACAATTAAATTTTCATACACACACACACACACACACACTCACACACACACACATACAGCTCCACCAAGGTCCAAACAGCTTGCGGCAATGACAAAACACTCCTCATCCACGACATTCACCCGATACTAGCGACCTGACAGGATCAAGAAAACTGAACCACACTTATCTTGGTTAACAACCTGACCACACCTGGCTAGCTGCTCAGCAAAGGCATTGAGGGCGACCTGCACGCCAACACAGTACATAATGATTTGGAGCGTATTTTGGCTTGGAGTATCAAATACAAACTGCCGGTCAACGCAATTAAATGTCAAACTATCTCATTCACGCGTAATCAAAACCCACAAATTTTTCACTATTGATGGTCTTGTCCTGAATAGAGTATGAGGAGCTTACTTTCAAAAGGGGTCATATCCACTTCCGAAAAAATTTCAGGAAGTGCAAAAAACGCCCAAGGAGTTATTGATTGGCATTTAAATTTAGTTTTTAATCTAGTGTAGCTTAGTGAGGCACTAGAAATTATATCCCAAAACATGAGCAGCCAATCTCGAAAACCAAAGGAGTTACAGCTAATTATCATTAGGATCCCTTTTGATCATCCCCTATGATCCCTTTTGATCAAAATTTCGGATATGTTCCATTTTGATAAAAACACATCCAGTTCTCAATAAAAAATCACAAAAATCAAGTGCAGGTAATTCATATTTTTTTAAGTATGCAAAAAACACACATGAACTATGTTTCCTAATTATATAATGTAGGTAATAATAAGGTAAGGTATTATCAACCAATTTTCAGTTTGGAACAAACAAAAAAGCAAATATAGAAAAAGATCTCAAAAAATCTCAAAAATCTGTCAACATTTCAAACATGAAAATCAGTTTCCTCTTCGTCAAAACAATCACATTCTCCTACTTCGCCATCGTCTTGTGAGGGTGCTACTTCATGGGTACCCAAAAGAACGCCAACAATACCCCCCATTCTTGGCAACACCAACGACACCTTAGCATCGCAAAAACGACGATAAGCCTAAAAATCTCAAGAGACACGAACTAAAAACAGAAAGAAGCACTAGAGAAATAAGCGAAACAAGATTGAAACATGTTATCACAGCACGTCTTATATCAATATCATTGAATATTGGGAAGTACAGGAGCACAGTTGATAACAGGGGTGCCGAAGAGTATTGCTCCTGCACTCTGTTGGTTATGCATACCAAACCCTTCAAATCTTATCACCAAACAGCACAGGCATTCTAAAAGGTATGCTCCAAACTAGAGTTGGAAAAAAATCCGGTAGATGGCATTTTAGATATGTTCCTTTTTGAAAAACATCAACGAGCAACAACTTGAAGGAAGATGAGGATATATTCCCTTTTGATTGAAACGAAAATTATCCATCATATAGGAATGGATGTGATCCCTTTTGATCCAAACATCAAACTTTGGCCCTCAAATACACAAGGATAAATATGTTCCTTTTTGACGCTAACTGCTCATACAAATCGATTTTGGTTATCCTACAGATTGAAAATCCGTTTTTGACAGATTTTTTTTTCGAAAAATGGATATATATGACCCCTTTTGTAAGTAAGCTCCTCAGTTATGGAGCTCCGGGACCTGGGTGTCTTAATTGATAGTCAACTTATCTTTCGGCGCCATTTGCAGCTCATTATTTGCACATCATTATGTTTTAAATATTCCCATCATGGCCAACGAATTTTGTGGGATGAAAAACGACGAAGTATCATATCCCTAGCAACGACTCGGTCGTAAGCGGAAATCATCACAACTATTGGCGCTGCTTTCATCTCACTTTATAGTCTCACTTTTCTGCGGGGGATAGTAATAAATCATTATGTTTAAATATTCCCATCTTTTTTTCGTTCAATATCTAAGGAATTTGTTCTAGTTTTTGAGAATATGTAAGGAGTTTTATATTTCATGCTGCAAGCTTTATGATGGATATTTCCTGTCGTTGGAAGGGATTATACGGGGAACGTTAATTTCTAAAAGTTATGATATTTTTGGTTTTTTTCTGTTATTTAAACTCTCACCAAAAATATAGATAATCCATTCTAAGCAACCTACCTGTAATGCGTGCATTACTTTCCAATATGTTTCAACTAATATTTTGTAGTTCCTCTCACACGTTCAACTGATCTATTCAGCTGCGTTACGGTACGCGGTTACCATCCGCCATCGTGGGTGACGAACTGTAGCAAACGATTGGATTTGATAAACTTTCTCATATATCGTTTGACATAACTTATTTATTACGATTACCCCGAACAACTGCAAGTAACCACTAACTACCACAACTACTTGCGTTCATTAAAACTTTTTTATTTTGTATGCCATATTCTTGGCAAAGATTGTAATTTTATGAGCAGTATAAATCAATAGACATTTTCAATTCACAAGACTACTGAGTGAGGTAATTTGAAAACAACTGCTGGAGTTTTGTTTCTAATGAATGCACAATATTATATACCTATTAATTGAAATCCGAATCTACTTTATGCAGTCCTCTTCCATTCATAATTGTAAACAACTGAATAATGTGAGTAGCGAAATAATAAAATGGGTGCCTATCTGAAACAAAAGATATATATGTCTAGCAGGGATGATATTTCATTAACTTTTCACTGCCATAAATTTAGAAACAAAGTTTACAACGATAAATAGATACATAAATTAGCTCATTGCTGTTTCATTACTATTTTCTTCATGCTTGCGGCACAGTAGCCTATGAAGAAGAGTCTAAAACGACATGAAGGTGAGCGTTGCTTCATTGCTCACCGCTGCTTGTTTGACAGGACTGACGTTGGGTCGTAGAAAACACGTAAGCACAAATTTAATCATCACGTGATTTCTCTAAGATAAAGTAGTGATTGCTGTGAATTTGACAAAGTTATGGCGCAGAGTTTGATTTTCTAGCCTACTATTTTTCTTCGCTCTTAATGATTACTTATTATTATGGTTAATATACCAATTTATTGTGTTTACTCTTCAATATTACTCGAATACTAACCCACCGGCGCACAGTGTCGCATGCGATGTTCATAAATCCACAAACCGATCGTCAAAATTTGTATTGGTCATTCGTCTAGTAACATGTATCTTATGGAGACAAAAGTTAATCCTACAGTCAGGTGTTGAAAATATTTCCTGAGGACCATACCTATCAACGAAGAAGATTCAGATAATTTCTATCTAAATTTTTCAAAAACATCGGGTATTTCGATGGTATGTCACTTTGTTCGACAGTATCAATTTATGAAACTAGGAGGAATAAAACGTAAAAAAATAAAAATCGATTCTGCCAAAGTTTTACTACACGACAATTGAACCATTAGCTTCAATGAAAACCCACAATTTTTCGCTCTTGGCTACTCCGGATGGATTTCGTGGAATAACTGGACACTTCAAAAAATGTTGTTGCTCATTAAATATCGATCGTTAGTGCGTATTCAGTCAATTATGTACATTGTTAACCTCAGAGAAACGGAACGAGTAAAAAAGCTTCCTACCAGTGATAAAACAGCATTTTTCGGTTGTTCGAAACATTGAAGTGCAATATACAGTGATGGAAATCGTTTATAACGAAGAACCGTCGATATAGGTGGAATCCTTGACAGAAGGTTGGTTAGCTTTGTAACTACGTTTACATTTAGCAATTTTTGTTTCTCAGAAAATGAAGCTACTGCATCGGCTCCAAACAAACATTTTGAAATAAAATGTTTTGAAAAATTCCTTCAAGGAAGTCCGTTTTGAGGCATTCTGAACGATTCTTGAAGTTTGTGCTTTTTCATATATATATATATATATATATATATATATATATATATATATATATATATATATATATATATATATATATATATATATATGTGTGTGTGTGTGTGTGTGTGTGTGTGTGTGTGTGTTCGTGTGTGTCTGTGTGTGTGTGTGTGTGTGTGTGTGTGTGTGTGGGTTGCTGGGGTAGGGTAACTGTTGGTGTTTTTATCTCTTCGGAGCTCCTTCATATCCCTACCCAAGTCATGGTCATACGTCCCCGTCGTGCAACCCGGGCACCCTCTGGGTGAACAGAGGGTGGCGAAATGACCCAATGGCGATTAGGGGGGAGGCTCGTGTCAACGGGTCTCCTGTCCCTTCTTACTGTGTCTCTCCGTTATAATGTCGACAAACAATGGCAGGGGCGTCGGCCGTCCTCTCCCTCTTCTTCATCCTCATCTTCCTATCCCTCATCCTCTTCCACGACCCCTGTAGATGCCCACCAGTGTGCCCACTGTGAGAGAGCCTTCAGCTCCAAGCGTGGCCTCAGTGCCCACGTCTGGCAGAAGCATCTTGTACAGGCCAACGCTGCAATAGATATAGAGCGAGAGCGGCCCAGGTATGCTTCTGAGGATTAGCGGTGAATGGCAGCAGAGGAGGCAGAGGCTGTGCGCAATGGGGTACGAAATATAAATATTTTCTTGCAAGCACGTTTTCCCATGCGCACGCTTTCTGCCATTCAATCTATTCGCCTGAGGCCCCACTATAAGCAGCTTGTCCAGGATGCAATCCTGGCAAATAGCCGTGGGGCCTCCCCCGCATCTCCGACAGGCGTGGGACAACAGCCCGTCGTTCAGCAATCCTCCCCCGGGACCTCCAATCTTCTTGAAGACTTGAAGACTGAAGTGTTGAGGCTCGGGGAGCAGGTGGGCAACATTGTTGGTTATGAGAGTGCCTACCTGCAGGGTCTGGCGAGGCGGGCCGTTGAGGGGCAAAATGGCTTGGAGGATGAGGTCGCGGCCTATGTGCAGAGGATCTTCCCACAGGTTGAGGAAGCGACCGTTGCGAGGCACCAGGGAGAAGTTCCTCCTAATGTGGTGCCTCGTGGAGGTCGCAGAGCAGCTAAGCAAGTGAGAAGGCGGGAATACCAGCGTGTCCAGAGATTGTGGAGGAAGCATCCGGCTCGTGCAGCCGGTACTGGAGGGAGCCGGGGATGAACAAGTTATGCCCCCTTTCCAGGAGTTTGTGGATTACTGGGAGCCACTTATGAGTGCTCCCAGCCACAACCCTGGTGAGCCAGTGGTACCCCCAGCTTATACCAGGGATTCCTTGCACAGCATCATGTGCACACCGGTGCTCTATGGTGAGGCACATAAGTGCCGTGTCAAAAACTCCACTTCTGCTGGACCCAATGGTGTTTCCGCCCGACGCTGGAATAAAGCTCCAAAGAATGTTGGGCTGCTCATCCTCAACCTGTTGCTACTATCTGGAAGACCCCCGAAAGCGTTGACCCGTGCCCGGACAATTTTCATCCCAAAGAAAGGGGGAAGTGGGCCTGGAGGCTACCGTCCAATTTCTATTTTGTCGGTGGTCTTCCGCCACTTCCAAAAGGTTCTGGCATCTCGCCTCCAAGTGGCTGGTGTCATAGGTGACGTCCAGAGAGCATTTCGGCCAGCGGATGGCACAGCGGAGAATCTAACAGTTCTCCAAACTGTCATTTCGCTGGCACGTATCAAGAAACGGCAGCTCCATCTTGCCGCTCTGGACGTCGCTAAGGCCTTTGACACTGTTAGCCACTCTGCCCTGACCGATTGTCTTCGTGGTGTCGGGGCACCTGCTCGTTTGATTGAGTATGTTGCCTGCCTGTACCACGAAGGCGTGACGGTCTTAGAGGCACGAGGTGAGATGTCAGGGGATGTTGTTATTGGGCGCGGGGTACGCCAGGGGGATCCTCTGTCGCCACTCCTCTTTAACCTGGTCGTGGATACGGCCTTGGGTAAGCTGCCAGCTGAAATAGGGTTTGATCTCGCCCCTGGGGTGCGACTAGGTGCATTGGCTTTTGCTGATGATGTCATCCTACTCGCAGAAACCCGTGAGGGCTTGCAGATCTCCCTCAACGAATTTGCTGAGCAGCTAGCCAGGTGTGGTTTGGTGGTAAACCCAGCTAAGTGTGGGTCGGTCTCCTTGGTCCCGTCCGGTCGCCAGCATATGGTGAAGGTGGTGGATGAGGAGTGTTTTGTCTTAGGACAAACTTCCATCCCTGCCCGATCCGTGCTGGAGGTCTGGCGGTACCTTGGAGTCGACTTCATGGGTGTTGCAACCATTGCCGCAAGCCGTGTGGACCTTAGTGGAGCATTAGCTCGTGTCACTAAGGCTCCATTGAAGCCACAGCAGAAGCTGCGCCTCCTTCGCACGTACTTACTGCCAAAGCTAACCTACGGGTTAGTCTTTGGCAGGCTTACTGCGGGGAGGCTGCTTGAGTTAGACCGTGAAGTTCGCTTTGCTGTGCGCTCTTGGCTAGGCTTTCCACCTGGTGTCCCAAGTGCTTACATCCACGCACCGGTCAAGGCCGGTGGGCTCGGTATTGTCTCTCTTTCTGCCAGCATCCCATCTTTACGCCGCCAGCGCCTGCTCGCCCTTAGGGGCTCGAGCTGGGAGGTCGCCCGCACTGCTGCTGACCTGGACTTTGTCCGGCAGCAGTTGTTGTGGTGCGATCGAGCAACACCAACTGCTCCAAAACCCAGCTCATCTGCTGAGTTCGCTGCTGCGCTGCATGAGTCAGTAGATGGTAAAGAACTCCGACAGTGCTCTGAATCCCCCATTTCTACCCAGTGGGTGGAATGGGCTTCAGAGGGCATTGGGGCCCGCGACTATCGCCATTTTCACGCCGTCTGGGTGGCTACCCTAGCCACCTCGGTGAGGTGTTCGAGGAGTAGTCACGGGACAGTTGACACCCTTTGCCGTGCCTGTCGGGGTAAAAATGAGAACCTGTATCATGTGGTGCAGCAGTGTCCTCGTACTCACGGTGGCCGCATTTTACGTCACGATGCGGTTGCCAAGCAGGTGCTTTGTCATCTAGCGGTTGGGATGTCGAAAGGGAGAGACTTTACCACATGCCGAGTGACCGGGGCAAGAAGCCAGATATCGTTGCGATCAAGCCCGATGGGTCTGCCATAATCCTGGATGTCCAGGTTGTCAGTGGCAGCGTGGACATGGAGCAGACCTGGCGGGCTAAGAAAAGTAAATATGATAGAAATGATCTGCGCCAAGCGATATCTGAGCTAAAAGGAGTGGCACCTAATAACATCAAGGTCATTGCCGCGACCGTGTCATGGCGCGGGGTGTGGTGCGGGAAAAGCGCCATGGAGTTACTCGAGTTGGGCATCTCTGCAGGAGTACTCCCTGGTATCACCACCCGCGTCCTGAGGGGTTCTTACTTGAACTGGTGGTCATTTTATAGGGGTACATCCTTTCATCCCATTCTTCCTCCTCGTCCTACAACTTCCCTTATCCCTAGAGCCGGCGTCGGGTAAACCTGGGCGTCCTCCCCACTTTTTTATTTTATTTGTTTATTTTTCAATTTAATGGCGTGCCCCCTCCGTATTTGAGGGGAGGTTTCTAAAAAAAAAAAAATGTGTGTGTGTGTGTGTGTGTCTTTGGTAGGCTTACTGCGTGGAGGCTGCTAGAGTTAGATCGTGAAGTTCGCTCTGCTGTGCGCTCTTAGCTAGGCCTCCACCTGGTGTCCCAAGTGCCTATGTCCATGCACCGGTCAAGGCCGGTGGGCTCGGTATTGTCTCTCTCTCAGCTAGTATACCATCTTTACGCCGCCAGCGCCTGCTCGCCCTTAGGGGCTCAAGCTGGGAGGTCGCTCGCACTGCTGCTGACCTTCACTTTGTCAAGCAGCAGTTGTTGTGGTGCGGCCGAGCAACACCAACTGCTCCCAAACCCAGCTCATCTGCTGAGTTCGCTGCTGCGCTGCATGAGTCAGTAGATGGTAAAGAACTCCGACAGTGCTCTGAATCCCCCATTTCTACCCAGTGGGTGGAATGGGCTTCAGAGGGCATTGGGGCCCGCGACTATCGCCATTTTCACGCCGTCTGGGTGGCTACCCTAGCCACCTCGGTGAGGTGTTCGAGGAGTAGTCACGGGACAGTTGACACCCTTTGCCGTGCCTGTCGGGGTAAAAATGAGAACCTGTATCATGTGGTGCAGCAGTGTCCTCGTACTCACGGTGGCCGCATTTTACGTCACGATGCGGTTGCCAAGCAGGTGCTTTGTCATCTAGCGGTTGGGATGTCGAAAGGGAGAGACTTTACCACATGCCGAGTGACCGGGGCAAGAAGCCAGATATCGTTGCGATCAAGCCCGATGGGTCTGCCATAATCCTGGATGTCCAGGTTGTCAGTGGCAGCGTGGACATGGAGCAGACCTGGCGGGCTAAGAAAAGTAAATATGATAGAAATGATCTGCGACAGGCGATATCTGAGCTAAAAGGAGTGGCACCTAATAACATAAAGGTCATGGCTGCGACCTTGTCATGGCGCGGGGTGTGGTGCGGGAAAAGCGCTACGGAGTTACTCGAGTTGGGCATCTCTGCAGGAGTACTCCGTGGTATCACCACCCGTCACAATTGAATGTATTGGATCTTTCTCAATCAGCAGAGTGAGCTAAATTCTCTCCTGTTACTTCTAGGAAGTTGAATTTTGATAGGGAGACTCCAAAAAAGGCTATGATGATTACCCGTAGGCCTAGATTCCAACGAATGCATTTTCCCGCGCACGTGTAGATAGGCCTTTTTCCCGTAGACGCGTAGTTCTACACGTTGACGTGAAGATTCGCGCATGCGCAGTTGGTATTTTAGTCTTTTCGCGTACATGGGTAGAAAATTACGGGAAGAACAAAAACTCTCTATTAACTACCCTCATTTTACAACCATGATTACGTTGTCGAGGTTTTTGACATGTTTCATGTATTCAGGACGGCTAGTGATTCGAATATTTGCATAACCAAACTTTTGCAGGACCGCGATACGAGCAAACATGTGGTTAGAGGTAGTCATGGTAGTTAATAACATGGGGAGGAGAGACTATCTACTAATAATTACTTTTCGACTGTAGGATGTTAAAATCTGACTAGGCCTCTCTGGGACATCAAGAGAAGATTAATTACGGGCTCTTTCCTGATCAGCTGAATAAGCTGAATCCTCTCCTTTTCACGTTAAGATGTTGGAATTTTACAGGGAGGCATGAAACATGATCAAATCCATATAATACAAATGGGAGACCATAGCATGAACTGCTACGTGATTTATTGAAAAAAAAGGATTTTCGACAAGGGATGTCCTTATGGCTTTCACCTGAATCAACTTACAATTAATGTAAAAGTTAGGAAATGGATGAGAAAGTGTAAACAAAATCAATTTTTACCGCTCACACGGAAAAAAATCGTGGCATAGATATGTCTATTTGATTTTCAATATATATTTCAAATGACAGATGTGAAATGAACCATGACAGGTCATAAATATCCATGTCAAAATGTCTCAATTAAATTAGATTTGTCAGCTGATCAGAAAGACCCAATCAATTCAATCGTCTCCTAATGTTCCAGGGAGTCTCCCTATCAAATTTCAACTTCCTAGAAGTAACAGGAGAGAATTTAGCTCACTCTGCTGATTGAGAAAGATCCAATACATTCAATTGTCTCTTAGTGTCCCAGGGAGTCTCCCTATCAAATCTCAACTTCCTCGGATGAACAGGAGATATAGCTCACTCGGTAGTAGGAGTAGGAATGAGCTAATCATTTCAATCGTCTCATAATTTCAGCTTCAAGGATTAAATACGATAGAAATCATCAGCCTTAGGAGCTCATCAGCTAATCAAAGATCTATGCATCGTTAGTACCTACTGCTTACAAGTACCTACTACTCAATACTATACCTACCATGTACCTAGTGCCTTCTTTTAACATTATTAGTCCATTAAGGTTACTTAGCAATATTAGTTTATAACTTTGCGTAATAAATCAGCTTTCCTTGACAGTAAAATGGCTTAGGGATCATGAGATGTTGTGATAAAATTAGAGCATTCTAAAAAGTGGCGAACGATTTTCCTGCTATGAAAACTAAGGGAGTTACATACACTTCGCTAGTAACGTATTGGTTGTTCGGGAAAATCAATAGAAAACAGTTACCTAGTTGCCCTTTACATTTTGTACTCACGATCACGCTCATTATGTCATGACCCCCAGCCAAAAGACATATATATATGTCAAAAGGAGCTATTTTAGGATAGGAACCGGGGGAGGGGATATTTAGAATCACCGAAACGGTCTCTATAAAAAATCATCAAATCAGAGCTTACCTGCTACACTGTGCGCCGGTCGCGCCCTCAACTTCGCATGTGCGGGTTTCTCATCACCCTCAACATAACTGAATAACCCATTCTGTTACTGAATCTGGTTTCGTAACAATACTTCTTTGGAGCTCGTTACATGTTTGATGACTATGTTATTTTCCTGTTTAATGTAAAGTTGTAAAATTTTTTCATGAATATTTATTTTATTGATATTTTTGTTTGAAGAAACCCGCAATTGACTCAGCAGCAGATGAGTCGTACTCATATGAATCGGAGGAAACCCATGACACGGAGGAAACCCGTGACTCGGACGAAAGCTGGATGCGGCGGCCCATTTACCCACCGCCTGCAGTTGTACCAGTAACTGTACCAACAACCCTATGGCCTACAGTCAATTTTTCGGTTACTGTAAAGACCACCGTTAGACCTCACTGGGGAGACAGATATTATCCACACCGGAGGGACAGAGATTATCCAGATTCGAGGGACATAGATTATCCAGATTTGAGGGACAGAGATTATCCAGATTCGAGGGACAGAGATGATTCATACTGGAGAGACAGAGGTGATACATACTGGAGAGACAGAGATTATCTAGACTCGAGGGACGGAGATTATCCATACTGGCGAGACAGAGATGATCCATACTACTGGCGACGGAGAAATGATTAATACTGGCGAGACAGAGTTGATCCAAACTAGAGGGACAGAGATGAGAGGACCTATCGATACTACATTCACTGGAATGATCCCTACAGGAGAGACAGGGCCCCCAAATACTCTATGGTTATACTCTGTATCCCTCAAGAAATAAATTTCATCGATATTTTCCAGCTCCGAATGTATTCCGTCTAATATTATATTACTGTTAAGTGTTGCTGAATCATATGACTTCACCAAACTATACTAACATTTTTTTAAACATGGAATCATGTTTTAGCGATGGATCCCCCGCCGAAAAGTGAGACTATAAAGTGAGATGAAAGTAGCGCCAATAATTGTGATGATTTCCGCTTACAACCGAGTCGTTGCTAGGGATATGATACTTCGTCGTTTTTCATCCCACAAAATTCGTTGGCCATGATGGGAATATTTAAAACATAATGATTTATTACTATTACACCCCCCCCCCCCCCATTTACACTCTTCCATAATGAAATTTTAAACTCCTGATACACTTACCAAAACTAACAAGACCGAATTCATTGTTGGACAATAAAATAATCACGAAAATGTGACGAGATTGGTTAAAACATCATGATTTATAACTATTAATCCTTCCGTTCGTCCCCCCCAATATGAAATTGGACACTCCTGACATATATTTCAAAAATCAACATTTTAAATGTAATTATAGAAAGTGCTTTTAATCCAATTGTTTTCGTGTTGGTTTTCTTTTAAAATGAATGGTATAGAATGTATGTATGGGCTTTATTCTGACAGGAAATTCAACGTTCTTTCCAACGGGGACTTTATTTTTAGCATGGAACATGCTTTAGCCATCACCTAACTAAGCAAAAACGTGACGAAACCGTGGAAAGAAAGTAGCGCGGGACCGTGGAACGCAAGGAACGCTGGATTTTGTAATGATTTTCACTTACAACCGACCCGTTTCTTAGGAAATGTAACGCCTTTAGTTTTCATCGTATGAAAATCTTTCGCCACTCGTTGAAAAGCCCTCAATTTATGCGTAAATTATATATTGCCAAAACCGCTGTAACTATGGACAAAGCTGAGATATACCGCTGATTTAAAAGAACTGTAAACAACATTCGCGGTAAAAACCAACGTCTATTTTTTAACATGGAATCATGTTTTAGCGATGGATCCCCCGCCGAAAAGTGAGACTATAAAGTGAGATGAAAGTAGCGCCAATAATTGTGATGATTTCCGCTTACAACCGAGTCGTTGCTAGGGATATGATACTTCGTCGTTTTTCATCCCACAAAATTCTTTGACCATTCTTTCGAAAGCTCTCGATTTATCCAACCATACTATATTAACTACTACGAAGTGCGTGGCCAACAAGCTGAGTTATGAGCATGGCTATATGAATAATTGTTTACACACAGGTGATCATTCTCAATTATTGATATTGTGAACATGGTTGCAACCGCTTGTTAATTTCTGATGATTTCATTGAGCTGGTGTTTCGATGATGTGATTCATAGCAGGTGATCCGAATATTGCGAGAACGGTTTGATTTGTGAAGCGGTGGTTAAATCATTTTAATAGGTAAATTCTATACTTTACATTATAGGAAGCTGTAATTTGGTATACGTAGCCTCTTTAGCCTCTTTATATAATAAAGTGAATGTTTACTCGCGAGTTTCTATTAGGAGATCATCATCGCACAAGAGCTCAATCGTCGTGATCATCTCTATAATAAAGTGAATGTTTACTCGCGAGTTTCTATTAGGAGATCATCATCGCACAAGAGCTCAATCGTCGTGATCATTTCTATAATAAAGTGAATGTTTACTCGCGAGTTTCTATTAGGAGATCATCATCTCACAAGAGCTCAATCGTCGTGATCATTATTTCTATAATAAAGAGAGAGCGAGGAGCTAAAACATGATTCGATGAAGCGAAGCCCACCTGACGGGGTCAAGGGGCGGAGCCCCTTGCGTGGCGTGAAGGGCCGAGTTTTTTTTCTTCTTCTCTACCGAAGGTGGAGAAGCTTTGAGTTTGTGATTGTAGTCAAATTAATTGTCCTGCCAAATAACAAATTTCCACTTGATTTTTGTATTTCAGAGCTTGCTGATCAATGTTGGATCCTTATCTGTCTGCCTGTCTGTGGTAAATCCTTGTCATACCCAAAAATATAGCAAGTTTCAGTCACGTTCCAATAAAATTTCCAGGGATTTTGCGGATTAGCTCCAAGACGGTCCCCTTTAATTTTCAATTCCTTCGAATCAACGTTAGTTTGTGCGAATGCGCAAACGTAAATTTCTCATAACGTTGATTTCTCTAATCTGTTAGTTAAAACTCGTTACGTTTTTGGGTATATGTTCTGGAAAGATGCCCTATAAATTAGTTGCGATTGGTAGAGTAATAACCATTGCGCATGCGCGAAACAAATATCGATGGATACAGGCAAAACTCCGAGTCTAATGGAATGATTTTGACGAAATTTCCAGGGATGGTACGGGATAGCTTATAGACGGTATCCTACAACATTCATTGCCGTCACATAAATAGTAGTCTGTGCGCATGCGCAAACGTTCATTTATTATAACTTTGATTTTTTATCACCTATTGGTCCGATTTCGATCTAACTCGGGGAGTAGATGGGTTCCAAGAAGATCCCCCATGAATTACATCGCGCTTAGTGGAGTAATAGGTATAGCGCATGCGCAAACTAAAATTGATCGACACAGACAAAACTCCGAGACTAATGGACTGATTTTTATGAAATTTTCAAGGATTGAGCGAGCTAGCTTTTAGAAGTTCCCTTATAAATTTCATTGCCGTTGGAATTATACTAGTCTGTGTGCATGCACAAACATTAATTCCTTAAGTCGATTTATCTATCATTTCGACTCGAACTTTATTCTTCAACTAGCTCTATACGTCCATGTTACAATATGTGAATAAGATATACTGCCCACCCAACTTGGCAGACGTTTTTCTTCTTATTCCTTCTACAGAAGTTATCAATGGTAGCAGCCATTAGGTAGGTACTTCAATATGTTTAGATCGGCTATACTTCTATCCAATATCCACAACCCACTTTGATTTATTATTCTCGATGACAAACCATTGACCAAGAAGAAAAATTTGTTTGACCTCCTCAACATTTAGGGGTTTACATTACAAGATACGTAGAATACAGGATGCTGGAAATTATTACACAAATGTTTATTACTTCTGTATTAGCGTGCCCTTCTTTGCAGATCATCTTTATATATAATTCCGAACGGTCTTTGAAATTGTGAAGAACTTCGCGGTCCGATTTTAGTGTTAGACTGCTCATTCGAATCAGCACGGCCCCAAGTTTGTTGCAAAAGTGTCGCCGTTCGTCTCTATACCCGCCTTGATCGTGTTCTAGGCGGTCCTTATCAACGAGAGTTGTTTATTAGGCGGTGGCGGTAACAACAGTTGCCATCAATTCACGGTAAGTAAGAAACGTAGTGTAATTACTAACATCTAGGAGAGTTATTTATGAACGAAGAAATTGAAACTAAAGAACTTAGCGGACTTTATATATAATTCCGAACGGTCTTTATAAATAATTCCGAATCAGCACGGCCCCAAGTTTGTTGCAAAAGTGTCGGTAAGTAAGAAACATAGTGATGGGGTCTTTTATGATCAGCTGAGGGAGCTAACGTCTTTCCTGTTCACTGTAGGAAGTTGAAATTTGATAGGGAGACTCTCTGTTTATTAGGCTGTGGCAGTAACAACAGTTGCAACGGTAAGTAAGAAACGTAGTGTAGTTACTAACATCCAGGAGAGTTATTTCTGAACGATCTTTGAAATTTTGAAGAACTTCGCGGACCGATTATATCGCTACTATAATGTGCTGAGTTCCTGTTAGGTACTACTGTTATAACTAGATTAGGGCTTTCCAAGCCCTAACAGGCCTCTAGTTTGTCTATAATACTTTAAATTCGTACGTGGTATTCCACCATAACTTGGAACTACGCACACCCAAAACAGAATGACCCTTTTGCAGCTCCGAGACCACACTAATTTACGGTTTTTACTAAATGTCATAAAATTAATAAAACAGTTTGATGAAAAATAGATGGGTCGAGGTGGAAAGAAATTCGACTCATTGACCCATCAGCACATCAGTGTGCCACCGTACCGCCCAATCGTTTTCGAGGTGACCTAAAGAGCTCCATCTTAATTTCAGCACTGCAAGTTGATTAGAAAATAAATTAGCCTAAGAGAACCCACAGCTGATAAAAGCCAATCCAAACTTTGTAACTGCACTCTTGACGTTCTTGAAGTGGCTCCATTACAGGTTTCATCACTCCTTTAAGAAACAAATTAGGCGCAGAGGTCTCTCAGCTAATATGCGTCTACGTGCACTGCAATTATGTTGTAGATATCACGAAGGAGCTCCATTTCAAATGTTAGCTGCGTAGATGATAAAGAAAATAGCTTTATGGGCCCCTTAGCTCAATGCACCTTCGTAAACTAATTTCGTACCTAACGATTTCCTGACGACAGGGCGAATGGCTGAGTATGTCGTCAATACGCCTACGTAGATGAAAGCACCTAAAAAAAGGAAAAATAGGGGAAGGAGGTGTAATACCGCCACCCTAAGCTAAATTTGGTCTGTTGCCCCAATTTGTCTGTTCATTTTGACGTTTCTCATCTATGTGATAGAATGATATCCAACCCATCGATTGCGGATAGCTAATAAAGCAATTTCACATTCCTAGCACTGGAAATACTATTCAATTTCAGAAAGTTGGTCAATCGTTGAGGACTCTCGGTGTAGTCCAAGGATGTACATTGGGTCCAGTGTTGTTTTTGGTGTATGTAAATGAAGTGGACCATCTAGAAATACCGAAGACTTAGATGTATCTATTTGCGGATGACATTGCTTCGTTAGTAGAATGTAACTCATGGAAAAATGTATTTGTCATAGCTAACATAGCGATGTTGTATAGTTCTATGAAAACTATCTAACTTTGAACACAAAAAAGTCAAAATAGATTATTTTAGGAGGACACAAAACATATGTTGATGAGTGAAATTTTAGTATCATATATACATATATATGTAGATGGATCAATTTCCCAGAAAGGGCCAATCTTCACTACCTAGATTCAGAAAACTGAAAGTTGGAATTATGATCTGCCAAAAATCAGGGATCATAGTTACACTGAACTGATTGAATTTTAATGGAAATCCACACAGTGGGGCGCTTAATTAAATAATTATTAATTAAAGCAGAAACTTATCAGCAGATGAAAGACACCCATGGCAGATGAGAGACATATTATGTGCCCAGACCAAAGAATACAATCCTAGATTTTAAGATCGAATATATATATATATATGAGGTGTATTTCCGGACGATAACTCCCTTCAAAAACGGCGCAAAAAATTCGTTGCAACGCAGAAAAATCCGTCTTAGCAGAAGACAGGTCAAGTTCGTTCGGCAGCCCGATCACTCCTGAATTTCTGGCTCAAGTTTACAATTTAATGGCTCAAAAAATGCTTAAAAAAATAGGTTTCTTGACAAAATGGCATGTGGGATGTCACTGTCGAAGTATTTTTAAGTACTAAGTGGATTGCAACCACTCCCAGATCTCTAAATTTAATTTTTTTTAGGTGAGAAACGCTCATAATTTACCAAACTTTCAAGTTCGGTTGCGTGTTCTAAAATTGTCTTTGCGATCTCATCACACCCCCACAGTTTAATTCAGAACATGGTTGGCCTCAATGATCAGAATTTAAGTGTCTAATTTAATGTTACCCACAACATTTCTTTGAAAATTCGCTCTATTAGTCATACTGCATGACAGTACTTTTTTCTTTATCAAATGACGTAACGTAACACTCACACTGTATTGCTGAGATCTTGCATTCCATCAATATATTTACTTTCATTACAATATTCCTTTCTCTCAAGACTACCAACGTCTTGAGAATTTTGTATTAGGTAAGTTAGGTGAGATCGTGTTTTTCGTACCAATATTAATATCTACAGATAATTATTGACCAGTGATATTTCGGGAACAGTCATTTCGAGGTCCCACCTGCGTTTTCCAAATTTTCACTATGACCCAGAATGTGGAAAAAGAAGGACTAACCAGAAACCTCTCAAATAAACAAAATTCACCAACGAACCTCATAATTTGCAGCTATCACAAAATATGCATAACCAATTCAATCTGGAGTATATATATAGTAGAATATATATATACATATTCATTTATATGTGCAATGAAGTTGTATTTTACAAATTAAGAATACAAATCATAACGATGAACTGACAAGTTAAAAACGTCAACTCTAGGGTTCGCTTCAGAATGTCTCAAAATGGATTTCAGTGAATAGAATTTTCGAAAATTTTGATTTTACAATTTTTGGAGCCATTGATATGCATAGATTTTCTTAGAACATTCGCTAAAACAGGCCAACTAACTCCTACCACCGTAGGTATTATTGCACCTACTCAACCAAATGAAAAATACATCCAGATTTAAATTGTGCCTAATTTTTCAATAATTTAGCTTCCTAAAGCTAAATTACGTAGTTGCAAGCTTTGCTGCAATGAAAAATTCAAATTTATACTGTTTAATAATTCAAAACATAAAAGTAGTGTTTTGATCTGCCCACGCTGTCTTTTACCTGCCACCATTGTGGGCAGATTAAAGACACAAGCTCCTGGGTGGTACATAGGTTTTTCAACTTTTCACAGATTCTGATGTTGTTCTTTAGAAATGAGATTATATCACTGGAATCAGCTCAATAAAATCTACTCGTTGATATCAAGGAAAGAAAAAAAAATTGATTTCTTAGCGTTTTACAGTAGACAGATGAGGGACCGGTGTTGATTGTGACACCACGTTTCAGCAACTGAACTTCCCTCTACACGATCCCCAATGAGATAACGACAGTTCCCGCCGTTTTTTTTCGGAACCTGAATAATTTTTACATTGTTTAGTAATAGTAAAACCGCGGGAGACAAGAATAGGCCTTCAAAATACGAAAACACAAAAAAAGGCAGATTAAAGACAGAAACCTCCGGACAAACACGTTTCATCCTCCTGCTCACATTGTATGCTTCTGAAAAAATCTGCAAACCCATTTTTTTCATCTCCAGTTGTATGCACTAAAGAATCCCTACAATTATGGATCGCTCGTTCAAGCGAAGATGGCTACATAGGGGTCCGGACAAGGCAGATTAGTAGACATTTCACTGTTTAAACCTAAATTTCCATATTTTATAATTAATATATGCATGTTTTAGCGATTGCCATTTGTAGAGCAAAATCTATAGCTTATGGAGAAATTAGTTTTGAAGCCCAAATCTTAAATGGGAATTCGGAATCCTCTCCGGACAACGATTGGCCCTTTCTGGGAAAATGACCCAGATATTCTTTTTTCTTTTTTTTTCAGAATTTAAGCCGCTTCTCAACCGGAAGGGCCATTAACGGCTATAAAAAAAAGGGGTGTCCAAAGGACACTGCAACAGGCACGATTCTAAGGGGAGCCATGCTGACCGTCCGTCACTAAACGGATTGCCATCACGGACGGGCAGAAAATCACTTCTAAAATATCTTCTAAAATTATTAAATTTTAGTATAATGTCACATACAAATATCAGCCAATACCAAATATCAGCTGTTCCTAAGAAGCAATAGACCGCGTTGCCATACATAAGTGTCTTGGACTAGTCTTAGACGAAGAACTAAATTGGAAATCCCTATAATATTGACTATACTCACGATAAGCATAAGAAATTCACGTACATTTTTTACAACATTAGACGCATACTCCCGAGAGATACGATTTAACTTATTTAATACAGTATTCTACAGTCTGTGCTTCAATACGGTAAAATTGCATGGAGGGGTACATACTCCTCACATATAAAAAAATTACACGTATGGCGGAAAATAACGTTGTCAGTACCACCTATTAGGACGCCATATCTAAATATATTTGATATTGCGAAGCTATTTACATTAAGGCAACTACTTATACGAAAAAAGCTTACTTCCGCGATTTCATGATATTTCACAAATAATAGATTCACAATGTAATTCAACATTTGTTCCACAAGATATGTAGTCTCAAGGAATGTAATTTCACCAAGACTGAGATTAACGCTGTCAACACACAGTCAAAATTAATTATTTACAAGATTCACTGAGCGCTATATAGTAATATGAAATAGCTCAAAGGTCTACTATCCAAAACTACAAATAGGAAATTTTATCGTGACTACTGAAAAATGGGGCAGTGGAATTGCGGAACAATGCTAAACAGCATTTATGTATAATAATATAAATGCTAAACAGCATTTATGTATAATAATATAAATGCTAAACAGCATTTATGTATAATAATATAAATGCTAAACAGCATTTATGTATAATAATATAAATGCTAAACAGCATTTATGTATAATAATATAAATGCTAAACAGCATTTATGTATAATAATATAAATGCTAAACAGCATTTATGTTCAATAATATAAAATAATCACTTTAGTATAGGAAAGTTATCTACTACCTATAAGAACATATGACCACAAGATAAAGGACAAGGTCCTCGAACAGAACCTTGCACGATTCCACATGGTATTCCATCACTCAAAACCTTTTCCGTTAACCGAAATTTTGTGTATGTAGGTACGACATTAATCCAGCGATACGATAGTCTCGCATTGCCAAGCTTTCAATAAACCGTCGCATCAAGACGCGCCGAGATAAATAACGAAGTCGAACTTCGACCCAGCAATAACCTCCTCCCGACCTGACCATGTCGGCTCAAACAAATTTATTCGCTCATCTTGGGATGGGTATGCCAAAGAGTCGCTCGATGTCAAATATGTAAAATTAGTTCGATTCTATATGTGGTAAAATGAGATATCAAAATGCATATATTAGGACTTTCTTCTTTTTATTTGTCTCACCTCGTTTTTTCACCCTTCCACTTTTATCAGTTCTCCTCATCCGCTTTTGAAGAAATTTGAAGCATAGAAGCAACTACATTTGATTTGACAATGCGCCTTTTGGGGTTTCGGAGCCGCTTCAACCAAGTCCTGATCAACCGGAAGAATTGAATTATATCTCATTCAAAAACTAAATTCTTTCCTGTTTACCCTAGGAAGTTGAAATTTGGTAGGGAGACTCTCTGGGTCATTATGAGACCAACGAAAAGATGAGCTCTGCTCCGATCAGCTGAGTTAGCCAAATCTTCTCCTATTCGCCCTTGGAATGTGTACTTTGATACAGAGCTTTCTCTAGAGCGTTAATAAATGAATAAAATCACACGTTCTATCCTGATCAGCTATGGGAGCTGAATTCTCTTCTGTTCACTCTATACGTAGAATTCTTTTTACAGGGGCCTCTCTCGGATAACAAAGTCGAATGAAATTACTGACTCCATCCTGAGCCGCCCGTACATTACAACGTTTTTCCCTCCTAGGCCACCGAAAATGTGCGATATCCCTCCAAAACGAAGGTCGACGTACAAAAAATAGCAAGCCATGATATGTATGATATCATTCAATTTGGGCCAAGTCGGATTCTCTCTTTTGACTCTTTTTGACTGCGTCTGGGAGTGACGCATCTTTAACTACTCGCCCAATTTTCGCCAATTAAACAATAAACATCGTTGCTGATATCAAAATGAGATGCGGCGATATCTCCTTCAAATGGATTTCCTGATTTTCATCTATTTTATGTATAAGAACCAGAACCGACGACCTCTGCATTGTCTGCTATTGCAGAGCTCCACAACTTTTAATACAAGAACAGTACGAAGTTTGCAACACTGTTTCAAACCTTAATAATTCCATTTTGTGAAACTACTTCCATTCCATTGTATATACAATGCTGGGTAATAAAATGTATATATTTATATTATTCTTACGAATAAACATTGCTTCTTCTTCCATTGTATATTTCGTTCTCTTGAAATTATATCATAAAATGAAATTTTGCTTCACTAATACTTCTTACAAATGCAGAGCTAAAGACGGCTGTAAAAAGTGCTGTACTGATTTACAGGGTAGCATTCAAGGGTTCACGTTCCCATATAATTTATAAATGGAATATACATATTACAATTCATTATCAGGAATAGGTATATTTTCAGTCACGGTGAGACGTGTGAATCCACCACCATTCGCACCTGAATGGTTGTGCGATAGGCAAAATTAGGCCCAAGCCGTTGAAGAAGCGTTTCAATCCCAAACACAGTTACACAGGGTGAGAGAATCCGACCATTGGATGATATCATACAAATTGTGGCTTGGCATCTTTTATACGCGAAACGTCTTTTTAGAGAACTCACAGAACAAAACAAATCACTTGTGTAGGAAAATTCAGAAAAAACATTTATTTTATTTTAAACACAGTTCTACGAGGTATTTTTAACAAGATCCAATCATCAAGAGTCAGTCATAGAATAACCATATTTTCACCACACTAGAACGCAGTGCTTTCACGGACGAACTACAGGTTTCCCCTCGACTTCATCCAAATTTCCCCATTTTCCCCCTTTCTTAGCAGGCTAATTCTCCTCTGTGATCGAAGTATATATCCAGGGTTGCATCACGTACTATAATGATGTATTATTTGTACTATATTTTCCTTTGGAATGAAATAAACTAGGTATGGTACATTTTTTTTTTTTTTTTTGACATTTTATGTCTTTACTATGGCACATAAATGAAAAAGCGTCACGCGGGGGAGCGTCACGCGTCACGCGTTACGCGGAGATTCCCTAGGTAATGATCCCACGATTCTGAGATTTGGTATCTAGCCCCTTGAGGGACTTCTGAACACAAATGACCGATCCCAGATCAGCTGAGTGGCTCTAGAATCCAGTTTTTTCCCTAATGATCCCACGATTCTGAGATTTGGTATGTGGGCCCTTGAGGGACTTCTGAACACAACTGACCGATCCCAGATCAGCTGAGTGGATCTAGAATCCAGTTTTTTCCCTAATGATCCCACGATTCTGAGATTTGGTATCTAGCCCCTTGAGGGACTTCTGAACACAACTGACCGATCCCAGATCAGCTGAGTGGCTCTAAAATCCAGTTTTTTCCCTAATGATCTCACGATTCTGAGATTTGGTATGTGGGCCCTTGAGGGACTTCTGAACACAACTGACCGATCCCAGATCAGCTGAGTGGATCTAGAATCCAGTTTTTTCCCTAATGATCCCACGATTCTGAGATTTGGTATGTGGGCCCTTGAGGGACTTCTGAACACAACTGACCGATCCCAGATCAGCTGAGTGGCTCTAGAATCCAGTATTTTCCCTAATGATCCCACGATTCTGAGATTTGGTATGTGGGCCCTTGAGGGACTTCTGAACACAACTGACCGATTCCAGATCAGCTGAGTGGATCTAGAATCCAGTTTTTTCCCTAATGATCCCACGATTCTGAGATTTGGTATGTGGCCCCTTGAGGGACTTCTGAACACAACTGACCGATCCCAGATCAGCTGAGTGGCTCTAAAATCCAGTTTTTTCCCTAATGATCTCACGATTCTGAGATTTGGTATGTGGGCCCTTGAGGGACTTCTGAACACAACTGACCGATCCCAGATCAGCTGAGTGGATCTAGAATCCAGTTTTTTCCCTAATGATCCCACGATTCTGAGATTTGGTATGTGGGCCCTTGAGGGACTTCTGAACACAACTGACCGATCCCAGATCAGCTGAGTGGCTCTAGAATCCAGTTTTTTCCCTAATGATCTCACGATTCTGAGATTTGGTATGTGGGCCCTTGAGGGACTTCTGAACACAACTGACCGATCCCAGATCAGCTGAGTGGCTCTAGAATACAATACGGGGTTTTATAGGAAGGGGAAAGGGGGCGCAAAGACATAAAATGTCTCTCGTGGTTGCGTACTTGTACGAAAGCTGTATCCACCGTATGAGTTTCAAGTTCTACAATTTAGTTTAGTAGAAAAATACAATATGTAGCAGGTAGCTATATAAATATTTTAAATTTCAGAAAGAAATTACTCATGGGACTCAATAGCCCAGTCAAATTAGACCAAAAAGAGGCGAATAGGGGAAATAATTCAAAGTAGAGAAATTTCTTCACCAGGCTCTTCCTTCACACGTAGTAAATCTTATCTCAAAAGTCCCCTAGTATGGGGGGTGAGCTCGACGAGGGGGGGGGGGAGTTTTTCTCCTTTTTTTCGAAAATTTTTTCGGTTTTTTGCCTATAAATCGAAAAGTAAGCGTTCTAGCGACTTGTTTACTATTACCAGAATTAAAGTGCATAAAATTCCCTACAATTTGCATTCCTTACTTCATTCTCTACGATTAGGCGTTCCGCCGCTAGAGCGCGTTGAAAAGTAGGTATAATTTCAAAAAATCAGCAAAAAGGCCTTTATGCTCTTTTTACGCAGAAATCATTCGTATGAAGTCTATCATGACTTGTTTTCCGAACGTCTGTGATGCTCGGACAGTGGCTTGAGCAGGTTTCATGAATGTATTTTTTTCTGTTCTTCGCTTACATCCTGGAAGCTGTGATAACCATAACATATTTTCAGCACCCTTACCAACTCACTGTGAATTATCGGTGAATATATATGTATATAAAACACAGCGGCTCTAAAAAAGAAAAGAAAAAAAGGAACTAAAGAAAATGAGCTGTGTTTCACCAAAAAATGTTTCAATGGTCATCAGCTGTCCTCCAAATGGAGGATCAGATTCGTTCTGATGATTTCGCATAAAGCTACTCATTGCCTCGCCCCCTTGAGTGGAGAGGGGTTCGCCGTACAGAAGCTCGCAAATTACTTGGAAGTCTGACCCTTACCTGGGCGGTCACCCATCCAAGTACTCACCACGCTCGACGTTGCTTAACATCGCTAATCGCATGAGAAACGGTTCATTGCAACGCCTAACCCGTACGGCTCTTATACTGATAAATAGATGATTAGGATGAAACTTACATAGCGATGGCATATGTTTTGAGTGGTTTTGAGTCATATGGTTCCATGTCTGTTTCATCATCTTCTGTAGATGAACCGTCGTCAGCAAGTGGTGGGTTGTTTGTGCAGGAACCTGAACAGTTGGAGCAGAGTGTTGAGCAGTGGATGCCAGCTCTGTGGCATCTACATCGACCACTACCGCAGCTTTTGGCACAGCTGCAAAATATATCCTGCAGAATTTCAGGTGTTGCTGGTGGATCCAAAGTTGGGATTGGTTTGAGGAAGCCATCGTCTTCCCTACTCAAGCCCATATTCACTGGCATCGACTGGAACGCTTACTTTTCGAAGTTATAGGCAAAAAACCGAAAAAAAAGTAAAAAAAGGAGAAAAACCCCCCCCCCCCCCCCCTCTTGTCGAGCTCACCCCCCATACTAGGGGACTTTTGAGATAAGATTTACGACGTGTGAAGGAAGAGCTTGGTGAAGAAATTTCTGTACTATGAATTTTTTCTCCTGTTTTTTCATTTCTCTTTAATGCAATTTCTTGGTCCACACCTTTTGTCTTTCAACCACAAGTTGTCACATCGATTGGGAGATTGACGAAAAAAGTTTTGGAGTTCTCAATTCTACAATAGTGGAAAGATCCAGTCATGCAGCATGATCGTACCAAAATGCGGATATTCGTAAATTATCGTATTATCATATGTTCCGTTGTTTTGAAACTTGAGCACTTTGATTGCAAAGAAATTGCTACCAATTTTAAAGCGAAAATATCATTTTAAATAATAATCTCAGCTTTTTTCTAGTTGGTAGGTACCTTTTTTCCGGTACTTATAGATTTTTCAGCAAATATTAATGAAATGCAAGGGAGTTTTTCAGCATAATTTTGTAAAGAAATTTTTGTGTGTTCTATTTCATCATAGATAGATTCCTTTTGACTCACGTTCTGCTAAAAGATATCCATATAACGACATTTTTCGATTTCCATTTCTTTCGCGAGTTTTTAAGTTTTAAATCTGTTAAACTAAACGTTTTGTTTTTGTATTAATGCTTATAAAAAAATGTTGTTTGTTTTTACCCAGGTAGGTACGGAATGTGACAGAGGTCCTTCGTATTGACTTGAAGTACGGTGGATTACCAAGGAGGAAAAACCAATCCTCAACTGAGAGTTATTTCAATAATTGAAAACTATTGGAGTGAGGGAAACCCCAAATTGAACGTAGCATTAACATTGAAAGAAGATAGGCATGCAGATTTAAGCGCTGCAAGTTATTACGAAATGGTTCATTATTTCTGTGTTAGATAGCCCTACCACGCAGATCATTGGCCTATAATTTATTATTAAATCCTGTGTGTTATCGTATATATCGTCGCCCTTATGCCATAACCACGAATGTGCAATTTCGTAGTTTTGATAAATCAAGCTTTGAAAATTCAAATGACTTCGAAAAATCAGAATTTCGTTCAGGTAACTGCACAACCGCTAATATTATTAAAGCCCACTTCACCAAGTAAACAGTTCCTTGATTACGGAGTGGTTTGCTAGGCAATTTTAAGTGTGTAAGCACTTTCGTGCTTTTGGCATCGCTTGATAACAAGAGAGGATTCACATTCGTGGACTCGCACAACTAGTTAAAGGCAATTATCATACAATTTTTCAACTATTTCAGCATGTTCTGCGGTTTTGGCAAAATAAATAACGGTATCTTACGACCAAATGCACGTTTTTGGCCAGACAGATGGTACCTTGGTACAATCATGATGTAAGGGGAAAGGTAAAGGAGAATAATTAATTAAACCAGATAATAGGTATTTTTATTCTCACAAATTCTTGAAACTGGATGGATTCGCGCAAAGAAAGTGGAACGATGTAAAATTGAAACTTTTGAAACTCTAGTAAGAGGAAATAATAATAATTCCACTCGTTTTCCGAAGTCTCTCATCTTCATCTGGCTCTGCAAGACAGCCACGAAGAGTTTTGTTGTGCTGCAGAACCTTGTAGAATAGATGATATTCTTCAAAGATTGTCAGGTCCCTGCAAATTTTTTGGAGATCATTATATTTTGCCTGAGAAATTAGAAGTTCTCGGCTGTAGGCTGGAGTTAAATTTTGGTCTCAAGGTCGACCATTCTTTCTGCAACTCGTTTCCTTGAAGCACTTATAAAATTATTTAAAAAAAAAAATCTTTTCCTGGCAGTTTCTTCTATATTGAAACCAGCACACGTTTCTAAACGGAATACTGCCACTAACTATTGTGGCCGAGAGTTTTTCAAAGTCGCAAAAGTCACTGTGCATCACATTTTTAACTGTGAAAGACCTAGGATTTTTTCTAGCAGATCTTTTAGTGCCCATCATTCAGGCACATAGACAGGCACACTCTTTGCAGTCTGTTCAATTTTCGAATGCATGAAGTCACACTCCATCTCCATGTGACCGGTTTCAAATAATGTACCTATGATTGACGGTCTTTAAAGTGGGATGTTGCTTCAAATGTTCCAGGCACACTATAGAAAAAATCGAGTACTTCTGTTGTCTTCCACAACTGTCTGACATCATGCTTAGTTCCGTAATGTCAGGTTTTGACAACACGTAATCGAATATACATGAAGCGATTTCGTTGGCGCCTCTATTCCCATTGACTTCCGGCCATAAATAACAGGTAGCATCCTGATTTTCCAAGTCGTAAACGGTTAACTTATAAACTGCCAGTTTGCGTAAATAAAATATTTGGCCTGCTGGTCCCTTAGGAGTAAGTTAACATTGTCACTCTTTATTTTTCGAGGAAATAGACAACGTTTTTTCACTAAGTTCCATCCTCTTGTTGATTTCTCCTACGAGTTAAGAAAAACTCGATTAAAAGTACTAGGTACCCAAGCGTTCGAAAAAAGGTTTTCATGGAGTTTGGTACTCTGTTATTTGGGTAGGTACCTACCTAATCATTTTCTTCACCTTAGGAAATAATAGTGATTAGTGTCACTTTCAATCTATTTATCCGTTTTTTTTTTTTTTTTTTTTTTTTTTTTACATAATGGTAAGCTTTTTTTTGTAAAATCCATTCCCTGTTCACTTTCATGTTGGATGAGGGACGAGGACAATGTGTTGAAACCATCTGTGTGATCAAAACTGAAGACTGAAAACTAATCATGGTGGAAGCGCCAATGTGAAAATGCCATACTGGGAGGGGATGCCAAACTCACGAATGTGGCACATTCGCGTAATTGGCATGTTAGCAACGAATCATGTTTATCACATTCGTGGATGTGGATTTCGTTTTCTACTGGTCAGGTGATTGTTAGAGTATTATCGACTTTTCCACTATATAGTACCCATCATATTTACACAGATAGCACCAGTAACTAAAAAATGCGAAATTTTCACATTCGTGATTTTGGCATAAGGACGACGATATGATCATAACATGGTCCATTGTGACTCCGGGAAGAGTATATATTTTTACAGTTCCAAGACCTGGCAATTTTTCGCTCCACAGTAAAATACACATAGCAGAATATATACAATCAAGACGTAGTTAATGTAAAACTTTGATATCGGTCATATAGGAAACGGGAAAATAATGCTTGAAGTAATTTACGTTAGCACATGCGCAGAATGGAGTACTGAGCTGAGAAAAATAAAAAAGCGGAGCGCTATTGGACGACTAGGGCGTAATGATGCTCGAAGGAATTTACGTTTGTGCATACGCAAAATGAAGTAATTATTTGAGAAGTGTGGAATTAATAGTAAACCATGTACAGCCTAACCAGCACGTTTCCTGAAAATGTCATCAAAATCGGATGAAAACTGTTAAAATTAGGCTCGTTTAAAAAAGAATACAAAGTCGCGCATGCGCAGTAGCTACTAATGATAGGATTACGTTGACATGGCTAGGGAATGCTCAAATTAATCTCTGCGACCTATCTTCCAAATTTGATCGAGATTGGACGACGGTGGCTTGAGAAAATAATACTTGATGGATTTTACGTTTGCGCAAGCGCTGAATAAAGTATTGATTACATCTTAATATCCTATTTTCATCCATCCATAATCCCAATTGAACATTAAGATTATTTTGTTTCTTCAATTCTTCAAGATGTTGAATTTTGTTCCCAAAGTGTTTCTGTTGCACATAATTTTCCCATAACTCCAAAGCCTGGTCCAACTCTTCAATTTCTAAACATCATATTTTTTCACTGATTCGACGACCTTTCTCCACAAACCTCAAGCAGTATGCTGTGAGCCTCAATAACCTCCGCAGGGCAGAGTATTTATGATAATCTATATCGAAGGGCTTCTCAATGTGGTTAATAATTGCCATCTGAAATTCTGTAACTTCTCTCTTCTCTCTTTCAAGTACCCAACTATTGCCATCCTCATCGACAGGTACCTCCCGGATCTTCTCATCGCCAGTCTCCCATATTACTCCACATGATGGCCATGTATTTTCGTTTCCGGATAACCATTCCGGACCTTCCCACCACAAAGATGTTAGTTCTAAACATTTTTTCCCTCTGGTAGCTAAATCTGCTGGATTATAATCCGTAGGCACATAACGAAACACTCCACTAAACTGTTTTATCGCTTCGAGGCGGTTCTCAACAAAGGCTGGTAGAATCTTACTTGATCGAATCCAATGTAAGACACATTGAGAATCTGTCCATAAGATCTTCCTGGTGATTTTAATATCTAATTGAGACTCTACGAAAATTATGGCTCTAACTCCGATGAGAACTCCCAATAATTCCAGTCTTGGGGTTGTCATACCTTTCAGAGCTACACGAGCTTTTGAAAACAATATATGAGAACCAAGGGTAGAATACCTTACGTAGACTACACAGGCGTAAGCTAATTGAGAAGCATCGGCGAAACAGTGCAGTTCGGCACTCTCTTCTCTGCGTATGAACCAATTCAATCTAACATTGAATATTTCTTTCAAATTAGTTATAACATGTTTCCATTCTTCCAATTTATCAATTGGCAAGCTAGCGTCCCTAGAAGAATCATGTTCATTTACAGCTTTTATGAACAATTTGCCTGAGATGAGTACAGGATTGAACAAGCCTAATGGATCGAAGTATGACGACACATATCCTACTACATCTTTTCTACTAGGGGTTTCTAAATTAATATTATTCCTTCTAGATTTTACTGCTATCGAATCATCATTGATATCCCACTGCACACCTAAAACTGAAGTACTTTCAGCAGTATTCACTGTATTCTGAAGTATTGGCGAATTAGATATCCATTCTCTTAAATTCATTTTAGCATCTTGAAAGATTTCCACTCCTTTTTCATAAATTTGTATAACTTCTTCTTCACTATCACATCCTAATACCAAATTATCTACATAGATATTATTGTAAATTAATTTGATGTAACACTACTGCATTTAATAGGAACGGACTAGATATTACCCCAAATGCAACTCGTCGGAATCGATATATTAATAATTATATTGTCATCATTTTTACCGGAACCAATGGATCTTTTAACCAGAAGAATCTAGTGCACTCTCTATCTCTCTCGTGTAAGCCTATTTGTAGAAAAGCCTTTTCGATATCGGCTGTTGAAGCATACTTATGCATTCTGAATCTCAAAAGGAGACCAACTAAATTTTGTAAAAATCTTCTGCCTCCAAATAAGCATTCTTTCAAACTTTTCTCACTTTTCCTAGACCTTGAAGATGCATCAAATACTATACGTACTTTTGTCGTGGTTTTTTCTGGAGTCACGA
Organism: Adelphocoris suturalis; assembly: GCA_030762985.1. NCBI lineage: Eukaryota > Metazoa > Arthropoda > Insecta > Hemiptera > Miridae > Adelphocoris > Adelphocoris suturalis. Next base: position 85,747,195 of record CM061042.1, read on the forward strand.
CAGCGTGATGAGGAAGGTAATGTAAGACACTATCCTTACCAGGATGTTCCGGAGCAAGCTCAATTACCCCCTTATCTAGTTGTTCCTTTATAATCTTATCATATGGTAAAAGTATATCATTTTCTTGTAAACGTGACTATACACTCCTGAAACGTCCCAACGCTAATCCATAATTAGTCGGCAGCTTAGGGGGAAATTCTCTCCAGGGCCATGGTACATAATATCTGCCATCCTGGAATGAAATATTTTCGTAAAATGTCTGTATAGCTAAATCGTCCTCAATTTGGTAATGTGCTTCGTTAATTCCGAGAGTATCCAATTCCCACAGCTGCCTTATGTTGCTGCGAGTCAACTCATCCTTGGTGGGAAGAACTATTGTTTAACCCAATTTACTATGTCCATGTCTAAGGAATTGTTTTCTTCTACAGTATAGGTCATAAATGAAAAAGATTCAGTTTCTTGCTGCTTAGCATAATATCTCCCACTGAGAACCCAACCCAACTTAGTCATAATTCCATATAATCCAGGGTGAACTACCTTTTGAATGGGCAATACGATGTCATAGAAATAATCATTTCCTTTGAGAATATCTATTGGTGCCTCAGGATTATGTCTGACAGTTCTATTCCCAAAATTTATCATAAAATGCATTTTGACATACTTTCCCACTAATTAAATTACATTTACATTCATCTTAACCCTCCGTCACTAACATGTATCGCTCGAACACTGGTACTAACATGGGGTCTGATGAACCCCAACTTACTACTTTGTGTTTTAAAGGATTTCAAAAAATGATAAGTCCCATAACTGAACAAATATTTTAATAAAACACTTTAAAGATACACACTAAATACTTTCAGTTCCATTTTGGTTTCTTGTTAATATTTATATGATATGACTATAAGTCTTTTTGTATATTATACTTTAAAATCTTAGTTTATTATCTGGCGTTAACGTACAACTTCCAAATTATTTACAAAGCTTAATTATCTGCCTGTTCATCAAGATCAGAAGTACATTCAGTGATTTCTACACCATTATTCTCCTATGAAAGTGATGATTGGCGTCGTAGAGTAGAGAAAGAAAGAACGGGGAGGCCTCGGGATCGTTCGGGACAGTTCGGATTATGACTGACACTTTGGCCACAACGATTTTCACGGGGAGACTATAAAAGCTTCGCTTCAAAATAAATTCGGAACGGAAAAGAAATTACAATTGAAAGTAAAGATAAAACACTTCAATGATGAGAAAATTCATTATAAAATCAGGAATATGTACTTAGTACCATTTTACAGCCGACTAGTTCACATATTTTATATCACACCAACATTATAATCATTAGTGTCCGCCATCTTCTCCATCATTCGCCGCATAGTATGAGGCAAGCACAGTACTCATTCAGCACAAGAATATTTTGTTTTCCTATCCTTTGACCTGTCACAAAATGAGCAACTTTCCTTTGCTCCAGGATTGACGGTAGTAGAGATTTATCATAAAATGCATTTTGACATACTTTCCCACTAATTAATGGAATTACATTTACATTCATCTTAAGAGCATCACCCGTTTGGCATTTCAAGGTTACTGCTACAGTAGATGTGTTTACCTGAGTTAGCTAATTTCTACCAAATACAAATACTGACAAGATTTCTCTTCTCTGAACTGGAACTCTCAATTCCCTAATTACCTTTTCCGTAATATATGTTTTTTGACTCCCCGAGTCAAGCAACCCTATAACTTTCACTTTGAATCTGCCTTGAGGATCTTCGAGTTGGCACATAACCGTCTGCATATGAAGCTTCTCCGTGCAAGCCATATTCCTGGTTCTGCTATTCTTGCAATATGCTTTAGGCGTGAATGCGTGGGCGTCATTGCCTGCAGATGATCTCTGAAAAAGAGTTGGGCATAAGCTACGGTGATGGGATTTGAATGATTTACAGTGGAAGCATACAATATTTTTGAAGAACAATTTGGCCTAATGTGATCTCTTTTCAAACAAATCCAACAACGCCCTTTTACTTTCTCTCGTCTTGCGTCCAGTGTGGCGAATACGTCACATTCATCATTCCAATGTTTTCCTGTACAAAATATACATCTTAAGACCAATTTTTCATTGTTATTTACAAGTAGAGATTCGGTAGTGAAATGGTTAGTGTTATGAGTATTTCCAGAAGCGTCAGTAGTTGAGCCTCCAGCCATAGCCAAAACTCTTTCTTGTGCCGTGATAATCCTTTTGAGCGAACGAAGGAGGAGTTCGGTAGTCATATGCTCCGTTCGATTTTCTTCGATTTTTATCATAATCTGTGCAGGAAATTTCTCTGAAATTATTGATACAAAAATATCTTGATTTGCATTTTGACCTAAATTGATTAAACTCCTCACATGCTTTTCGATGCTGTCAAACGTTTCTCGTAAACTTATTACTGTATCATTAGCCTTTTTTAACTTTCTTAATTCCTGGTGATGCCGAGCTATCAGAACCTGATTATCACCAAATCTATCTAGAAGAAGCTCTACTGCCGTACTATAATTTTCACTATTCATAGCAATTCCCGATATGCAATTTTTTGCGGGACCTTCCAAATATGAACAGAGAAAGTGGAATTTTCCTACCTGACTTAGCTTAGGATTTCTATGTATGTGTATTTCGAAAATTTGCCAAAACTCACTGAATTTCAGGAGGTCACCTGAAAACTGGGGAATTGTGAGCTTCGGAAGTTTCGTGCAGACGAGGGCTTGGATCATTTCACTCTGCATCGTTGTTTGAGCAGTCGTTTGCACTCGTGCAAGTTGGTGAAGTTGTGCCATCATCATCTGGGCTTCAACTGTTGCTGCAAACGTTTCGTTCTGATCATCTTCATAGCTGGTCTGACATCTTCGGGATGATCTTGAGAATTGCAATATTGTTGTGTTCATACCATCCATCAAATTAAATATTCTCTCCACCTTTGCTAACTCTGAAGCAGCTTGACTTGAGGTCATGATGTTGGCTTCTCCTAACTTTTCCTGGATCTCCCTTACTAAATCAATTAGCCTCCTTCGATAATACCGAAGGCCAGAAATTTCGGACTCAGACATTTCAACCACGCTCTGCTACCACTTATTGTATCTACAATATTATTGTGGATCAAACTTCTTTCCCTTTTATGTTTTAACTAAAATAGCTTTTTTACTTTAGAAAAAAGTACAACCTTTTACTTTGAAAATTCAAGCAAAACTATATTTTCTAATTAGTAACACTTGTTGTTTACTTTATAACATTTGCCGAAACACCTGAATTTAGTTTCAATATTGAAGTATACGAACTGTAATTTAGAGAAATCTCGCATTTGCGACAGTATGCATGGGATGCTTTAGGTAGGAAGGAGGGGTGGTCCGTGCGTCCGGCCATCGAGGCCAGTAGGGTAGAATAGGGTTAGGCTTAGTATTATTATTATAGGATTAGGTAGGAAGGGAGGCTGACGAATATCGAGTAGCCAGCTTCCCAAACAAACTGTGATATTAGGTTAGATTAGGTTAGGCTAGGAATGAGTGAATGTAATTTAAGGTATGACTGTAAATTATTTTGAATGATCGGGTTAGGTTAGGTAGGAAGAGAGGAGAGCCCCTGAGTTCTGACCTCTAGACTCAGGTGGCGACAAACAACCGGGACCGTATCCATCATGGGTCAGTGAAAAAGTGGCAAGCCCAAACCACACGATCACTGGCTCATGAAAAGCGGTAGGCCCTCCCTTAAAATATTGAAAAACGGGGAGGGTCGAGCCTGCGACCATTCCAGGCTTAGGGGGATTGAGACGGGGGGGCTACTGGGCTTCTGCCCGGTGCCTTGCAGGCTCAAGTCACCAAAATGGTACCACGGGCGGAGGGAGCCCCAGGCCAAAGAAGCATCGCCTTTGGCAAAGCTTCACCGGCCTGCCCTCCGATAGAGGTCGGATTCGTGGTGGTAGTGAACTCGCTAGAATGTAGGCAGCAGTCCCCCTCCCCCCACCCCCATCTTCTGTGTTGATGGGGCCCTCTGGCAGTAGACGAAAGTCAGTTAACCAGAGGGTCTCCATTAATTCAACATAAAATTTCCACATGTTCCGACACCCGTGGGTACTTTATTGAATTCGAGCCAGGTTACATCACCTACCCCAGTAGCGTTGTTGTTACCACTACACAACAAGGTAGTGAAGTAAGGTTGTTAGTTCATGTACCCAAGCATAAAAATAAGAAAACAGTTGATTGTTCTCTACGCAACACAGTGAGTCTATTTTATTTATTGGTATCGCGTGAGCAAGTTTTCGTGTCGATTTTTCAGTTTATGCGCCAAAGCAAAGACATGAAAATGTCAAAACAGTATGACGTTTTTTCTTTGTGTAACAAAATTGCCGGTTGACCCGTTGACTAAGAAGTTTTCAATGTCAAAATCGATATTGGTTTGTACCTTCGGCGAATGTTGTCTTTTAAATCAGGGTATATCTCAGCCTTGTCCATATTTACAGCTGTTTTGGCAGTATATAGTTTACGCATAAATTGAGGGCTTTTCAACGAGTGGCGAACGATTTTTGTCAGGTGAAAAATAAAGAAGTTTCATTTCCCCAGCAACGGCTTCGTTGTACGTGAAATTCAAAAGAAATTGAGTCAAAAATAAAGTGTAAATCAAGCATTTTAATTTCTCCCTTGATGGGAAAAACAAAAGATCATGGATATGTTTAGTACCTACTACTCACCAGTTGGTACCTACTACTCAATTGTATACCAACCATGTAGTGCCTTCTTTTCACAAGATTATTCCATTATGGTTACGAAACAATATTAGTTTTTAACTTAGAGTAATAAATCAGCATTCCTTGACACTAGAATGGCTTAGAGGTCATAAAATGTCGTGGTAAAATGAGAGCATTCCAAAAAGTGGCGAACGATTTTCCTACTATGAAAACTATGGGAGTTACTCTTCCCTAGTAACGCCTAGGTTGTACGTGAAAATCAATAGAAAATTTGCCGGATGGTCGGGAAAAAAAAGTGTCGCGAAAAATTCCTTGACCCCCAGGAAAAAGACGTATCCATGTCAAAACTCGATGTTGGTTTTTACATCGAATGTTGTTTACAGTTCTTTTAAATCAGGGGTATATCTCAGCTTAGTCCACCTTTACAGTGGTTTTGACAGTATATAATTTACGCATAAATTGAGGGCTTTTCAACGAGTGGTGAACGATTTTATTAGGATGAAAACTATCGGCGATACATTTCCCTAGAAACGGGTCGGTTGTAAGCAAAAATCATTACAAAATCCAGCGCTACTTCCGTTCCACGGTACCGCGCTACTTTCATTCCACGGTTTCATCACGTTTTTGCCCAGTGAGGTGATGGCTAAAGCATGTTCCAGGCTAAAAATAATGTCACCGTCAGAAATTTGAATTTCCTGTCAGAAAAAAGCCCATCCATACATTCTATACCATAAATTTTAAATGAAAACCAACACGAAAACGATTGGATTAAAAGCACTTCCTATACATTTAAAATATTCATTTTTGAAATGTATATGTCAGGAGTGTCAAATTTCATATTGTAAGGGACGAATGGAGGGAGTAATAGTTACAAATCATGATGTTTTAACCAATCTCGTCACATTTTCGTGATTATTTTTTTGTCCAACTATGAATTTGGTCTTGTTAGTTTTGGAAGGTGTATCAGGAGTTTTAAATTTCATCATGGAAGGGTGTAAATGGGGGAGGGGAGGGGTAATAGTAATAAATCATTATGTTTTAACTATTCTCATCAGATTATCGTGATCATTTTTTAGTTCAAAATGTGAGAAATTTGGTCTAGTTTTTGAGAATATGTAAGGAGTTTTAAATTTCATGCTGCAAGATTTATGATGGAAATTTACTGTCGTTGGAAGCAGTTAGTGGGGGAAGGGTAACTTCTAAAAGTCATTATATTTTTGTTTTTTCCGTTATTTAAACTCTCACCAAAAATATAGGTAATCCATTCTAAGGAACCTAACTGCAATGCGTGCATTACTTTCTATCATGTTTCAATTAATATTTTTTAGTTCCTCTCACACGTTTAACTGATCTATACAGTTGCGTTACGGTACGCGGATACCATCCGCTATCGTGGGTGGCGAATTGTAGCAAACGATTTGATTTGATAAACTTTCTCATATCTCGTTTGGTATAAATTATTTAGTACGATTACCCCACACAACTACAAGTAACGACTAACTACCACAACTGCTTGTGTTCATTAAAACTTTTTTATTCCTTATTCCATCTTCTTGGCAAAGTGTGTAATTTTATGAGCAGTATATCAATAAACATTTTCAATTCACAATACTACTGAGTGAGGTAATTTGAAAACAACTGCTAGTTTTTTGTTTCTAATGCATGCAGAATATTATATACCTATTCATTGAAATGCGAATCTGCTTTATGCAATCTTCTTCCAAACATGATTCTGAACAACTGAGTAATGTGAGTAGCAAAATAATAAAATGGGTGCCTATCTGAAACAAAAGATATATATGTCTAGCGGGGATGATATTTCCAGCCCATATTTCCAGGCCATAAATTTAGAAACAAAGTTTACAGCGATAGGTAGATACATAAATTTGCTCATTGCTGTTTCATTACTATTTTCTTCATGCTTGCGGCACAGTAGCCTATGAAGGAGCGTCTGAAACAACATGAAGGTGAGCGTTGCTTTATTGCTCACCGCTGCTTGTTTGACAGGACTGACGTTGGGTCGTAGAAAACACGTAAGCACAAATTTAATCATCACGTGATTGCTGTGAATTTGACAAAGTTATGGCGCAGAGTTTGATTTTCTAGCCTACTATTTTTCTTCGCTCTTAATGATTGCTTATTATTATTGTTAATATACCAATTTATTGTGTTTACTCTTCAATATTACTCGAATACTAACCCACCGGCGCACAGTGTCCAAATCCACAAACCGATCGTCAAAATTTTTATTGGTCATTCGTCTAGTAACATGTAGCTTAGGGAGAAAAAGTTAATCCTACAGTCAGGTGTTGAAAATATTTCCTGAGGACCATACCTATCAACGATGAAGATTCGGATAATTTTTATCTAAATTAATGAAAAATAATGGGTATTTCGATGGTATGTCACTTTGTTCGACAGCATCAATTTATGAAACTAGGAGGAATGAAACGTTAAAAAAAAAAAAAAAAAAACCGATTCTGTCAAAGTGTTACTACACGACAATTGAACCATTAGCTTCAAAGAAAACCCAAAATTTTTCGATCTTGGCTGCTCCTGATGAATTTCGTAGAATAACTTGACACTTCAAAAAACGTTGTTGCTCATCAAATATCGATCGATAGTGGGTATTCAATCAATTCTACACAATTTTCAACTCAGAGAAAAGGAATGAGTGAAAAAGCTTCCTACAAGTGATAAAACAGCATTTTTCGGTTGATCGAAACATTGAAGTGCAATATTCAGTGATAGAAATGGTGATGGTGTTTTTTTTTTTTTTTTTTTTTTTTTTTTTTTTTTTTTTTTTTCATTTTCCTTGACACAGTAAACCCTGCATCAAGGCCGTTTATTCCGCATGCCCCAATTTCTTATTACATGCGTTTCCACAAAATAGTAACATTAAATAATCAAAATTCGTAATCAACTCAAAATTGTTCTTCAACACCACATTTTAAATAAAATTATTATATAGTTGTTTGTAATACATGAATCATATTAAATCAAAGTTCATACTATTTATAAAAACACAAAATTCGTCTGCATAGTTCTTCATTAGTTCTTCAAAAGTTATTGGCCACTGTCCACCGGTCAAAACCACCTTACTAATCAACCTTGCACGAGGAGCCTCGAAGTTCTCGCAGTCATATACGAGGTGGTCACATGTCTGCTGGGCTGTCGTCGAACATCCACAATTCGGTGAATCCCTCAGCTCAAAACGATGTAGGTAAGCAGCATTCCGACCATGCCCAGACATAACCTGCGTTAGCTTGTATGTTATGCTGTACCTTGCTCCCAGTCTATCCCTTGCTAAGGGGAAAAATCGTTTCGTATGTAAACCGTTCTCTGATGAACTCCACTGCTTCTCCCATTCAACCATGGCTTGCCCATAACTGATACGTTTAATATACGATTTCGGAACCAAAAAGAAGTCCACTGGCACCATGTCATCTTGAGCAGCCTCCTTAGCAAGCAAGTCTGCCGCCTCATTGCCATCCACGCCACAGTGGGCATGTACCCATTGTAGTGAAATCTTCCAACCTTTCTCTTTACATAAGTTTCCAGTCAATCTTCTTATAGTTTCCACTGTACGACCGTGTGCCTTACTACTCCAAAGCAAATCCAGAGAAACCTGGCTGTCAGTATAAATAATGGCAGACCTTTGATCCTCAGAAACCGCTATCTCGTCCAGCCACTTGAGGGCACCATTAATTGCCAGCAACTCAGCCTGGTTGTTGCTGCAATACCCAGCCAGGCGAGACCTCCATGACCCCAAGAATTCGCCATTCTCTTTCTTATATGCAATATATGCACATCCTACACAACTGTCGATGCGACTCCCATCAGTGTATAGTTCAAAATTGTAATTCTCATCCATCTTATCGACTAACGCAGCCTCAGAAGGATGCACCCAGAGGTCCGGAGGCAGGTTCCCATCAGAATCAAATTGTGGAAAGCCAACACTTACAGAGTGCGTCGCTGCGTAAATATCAGCAATCTGCCGCAACTTCAATTCTATTGGCATGATCCCGGCCAAAATATGTGAGGCTTCATGTGAAATCGTCTTGAAACCTTTTATGACACGCAAAGCCATTCTCCTCTGTATTGTTCGCAACTCCTTCACAACATAAACCTTTGATAGTGCATCACCCCATACTGGCACCGCATAAGACAAGATGGGGAGAATAGCTCCGGTGTATATTACACTAAGCGCATCAGAGCCCACCCCCCAATGGACTCTAGCAGATCGAGAGAGTGCGTGTATTAACTGGCCTGCCTTGCCACAAACCATCTTTACATGATAAGACCAAGTCCAAGCCTGATCAAACCAGACACCCAGATAGCGAAGGGTAGACACTTCTGCGAGTCGAATCCCACCAACAAACACAAAAACGCTGCAAATTATTTCACAAAGGTTTATTATTTTTTCAATTGAGTATGATCGTAGTTTTAGTTGGCTAGCGTACGTCATAAGGCCCGTCCAGACTCCTCGGCGTGTCCTACTTCGAGTTGCCACAAACTATACTTCTATAATTATATACGCATGTTTATATTTCTCGATTTGAGCTCCTATCTATTCAAATGGTTATTGCCTTAATAATATCATTATCTAAGTACGTACGAAAAGTCGAGAGGATATGTTATTAAATATGCGCAGGAAAAGCTTTGGTATTAACACACAAATATGACCTTGAAAAAAACATATTCATGCCTCGAAGGAACGCCGGCGCCGTACCCACCACAAGGTGCCGCGGCGCCGGCGCCTCCTCTCACTCCACCCCCCCCCCCCCCCCGCTCACCCTCCTCTCCACCCACCGAGACCCCCTGCCAAGCGTGCCAGGCGTGCGTCTAACACGTCTAGCACTCAAAGACACTTTTTCGCCCGTTTTTGGCCCATAGCATCTATGCGAGTAAAGCGATCGGGATGGTTAAACGTTAGGACCAACTAGACCCCAAATGGAGTCTATGTGCGAAAGAACGGGTTTTTTAAGTCAATTCTTAGGCCTTTTATGGCCCGGACGGCGAACGGCGGACGGCGAACGGCGGACGGCGGACGGACATTTCAAATTTGGATTCTACGCACCTTGAAACGTAAAGTGACAAAGTTTGAGGGGGGGGGGGGGGGGGTTATAAAATTTTTTTGCTACACGATCGCATAGGCTTATTATTGAAAATAATAAACCAAAAGGGGCCTCTGCAATCGGTTTCTCCAAGTTACATACAGAACTTGAGATTTCTGGGGATTGAATTTCAGCTTACTTCCACAGGCCCATCTCTCGACCATAGAAAGCACCAGGTTTGCTGTGATCTGTAGCTGCAGCTCACAACCACTACTCACAACCAGAAGCAGGTCATTTGCATATGCATATGGCACCACGTTACTAGGGTAAGGTAACCTCAGTACCTCATCGTACATTATATTCCATAGGTAAGGGCCACAAAATGACCCCTGCGGGCACCCCCGCTCAGATAAGAGCTGATAATGGTGTACTCCATCCTTAAGTCGCACAAAACGATCAGCAAAATAGCTTTTGGCAAGATCATACAGATTGCGTGGACAGTCACCCGATCTCAACCCGCGTAAAATCAAAGGCCACCAAGCAGTATCAAAAGCTGATTGGATGTCAAGCGAGATCATCAGTACTCTTTGTCTGGTTCTTAGGCACTCCTCTACATGACTCTTAACTGCCATCAATGCATCCACTGTATTCCTGTTTGGGCGAAACCCAAACTGCCTTTCTGATAGCAATCTGTTTACCTCAAAATGATGAGTAATGCGCCGAATCATCAATTTCTCAAGGATTTTCCCAGCCAATGGCAAAAGACTGATGGGTTGATAACGGGAAGCATCTTCTGTATCCTCTCTTCCAGGTTTCTCCAATAGGACTATGGTACTCATTTTCCAGACTTTGGGGAAAATGCCACGACAAAGGCACTGGTTGAACAAGGTACACATTGAAACTGGAAGGGCCCGATTGATTCGCAACCAAATAGCCCTCGTCAACCCATCATATCCAGGTGCCTTTCCTTCATCAAACCCATTGATCACATCAGCAACTTCTCCTTCTGTAAACGGCACATCATAAGGAGTCAATGGAACCGAATGACGTGCCTCCTCCCTCAGCCTTCGTTGTACGAGCGTGTCACTGTTTGGGGGGTCACTCTGCACACAAAACTCCATAATGGCCTTCAATGTGTCCCCAACTGTTCTAGAACACACTCCATCCTTATCCAGAACAGTGGACAGCACTGAAGCAGGCCTGATGCGACCAGCCGCAAGCTTATAGACCAGGTTCCACGGGGATGAGCCACCGGTAGCATTGCAATAGCTTCTCCAACAGGAGATCTTAGCTTCATTAATCTTCAAAGTCAAAGCTCTTCTTGCCGAGAAATATATATCACGACGTATGAGTCGAAGCTGCTCGTTTCGGGTTCTCTGATACCTTCTTCTAAGATGCCTGACTCTCTTCCTGTCATTAGCAATATCAGGGCTCCACCACGGTACCGATCTTTGAATGTTCCCTCTAGTAGGCTGCCTATATTTTGGAATAGCTTTGTCACAAACACGAGCTAAAAGCCCCATGAATTCTTCAACAAACACTTCCAAATCAACACAACCCAACAAATGTCTTGAAAATTCCTGATCAAGATCTACCTCAATCAGTGGCAAATCTATATCTCGACCCAGCAATTGTGAAATCTCTCTAAAGAGAATATTATCAAAATCTGACCACCGAGCAAGCTTCACCTTATACTTGTGGCATGTTGCCTCCATGTCATACCAAAATCCACCCTGGGCAGCAGATATGCTGAAGGAAATCATTCTGTGGAAAGAGAATGACTCCTCTTCCAACACCTTCCACTGCGTCACACTGGTAACATAATTAGCGGACGACACAGTAATATCAATGAAACTTGATCCATTAGGTGAGTCAAAAGATGGGGAATGTTCATTATTGTTCAAAATTATCAAGTTTTTCTCAGAAAAATAGTCGTCTAGCTCATCGCCACGCCGATTCGTAAGCGTATCGAACCACACAGAAGACCTGGCATTGGAATCCACACCCATCAACAGGCGACAACCCGGCATTGAATCAATAATTCTTGAAATTCTTATCAGATCAGCATTAATTTCTTCATCTCTATCAAAATAAGCACTCACGAGTACCACATCACCCACATTTCCCTGAGTCAACGAAACCACTACCATATCCTCGCAAGATAATACGGTGTGCATTACCAAACTCAAATTAGGATTCGCCACAACAATCGCCGCTCTCTTCCTATTCTGGCCACACGAGAAAACCCGCCAATTACTGGGGAATCCTTTAACTTTTCCCAACTGACAGTACTGCTCCTGAATCAATGCGAAATCATAATTACTTTGAGTAATAAACGACACCAATCCAGCCGTCGCTGCCCTCGATCTGTCCAGATTCAACTGAATGCATTTTAAAACTCCCGCTACAGTATCATTCGAATTAGTTATCTGAGCCCCCGTTGGATTGCGTGGGCTGCTAGTCATCATGTTCGTATTCGATAGTTCGTTTTATTCTCTCCGTTATCAGTCGATAAGACGGGCAGTTGTTTACATTGAGCGCGGTGTGAGCCGTGTCAAACTTATCCGAATTTCTTTCATTATGCTTCATACAATTTATACATTTCTTGTCAGACTTATTCGGGCAATTCCTAAATTCGTGATCTTGTGCGCAAATCGGACATGTTGGGCTCCCGGTGCAATCACCATAGTGATAAAGTGAGCATTTGAAGCAGCGACGGACATAAATGTAATCCTTCACGTGACAGACAGACCACATCATTTTAAAGCCAGAACTAATCAAAACATTCCTTACTGAAGGTAAGCATTCGATTATCAAATGTCTCCTAGCCTTTGACGGTCCCCCACGATCATTACGACCGCGAGTTATAATCAACTTCGGGAAAATATTGTTTTCATTCAGTATTTCGGCATTTTGTTTACATAGCAATGACTTAGCATCCTCAAGCAATATATTATCCGGTATGTCAAAAACTATCATTCGTGGAAGGCGTTTTTTTGCTAGTTCTGCTCTTGCGTTGTTACCATCCTGATTAATAGCATCAACAAGGCGTTTACCTTCTTCCTTTGTTTTTGTATGAACAATCAATCCGCCCTTTGAAACGCCGAACATTTTAACAATCCCAACGTTAATTTCCGCCGGATTAATCTTGGTTTTTATAGATTTCTTCAAATCTTCCGAAGTTGAGCCTTCTAAAGTTGGTTTAATCATCACACTAAATGAGCCAGGCTTCTTATTTCGAACTACATCACTAAAGGACAGTCTGCCAGGCCTCAACGTAGCGGGGACAGAGGGTCCACTCGGTGCGCTAATATCCGACAAACAGACCTTCATAGCCTGATAAATTTCAGTCAAACCTAAAATAGCCTCCTTAATATCATTCTTCAAAACATTTTTCAAATTACCGCTAGTATTAATTACCTTATTCAGAAGCTTAATGTTTTCCTCGAATTCCGAATCATAGTCAGCAGCCATGACGGCCGAGTTGGTGTCTTGGTTCAGCAAAATTATCTCGCAAAACCCTCCAAGGACCGGCTAATTTATGGCGCACTTCGATTCCGTACTATACAACTATACGCAGCGCACTTTTGAAGAAACAAATTGAAGTTAGTTAATTGAGAAATCAAATTTAAATAGACAGCGAGAAAATGTTAGCATGTATCACAAGCGAGGTCCAAAGGTGTGTGTGTGCTGTGTGTGTGTGTGTGTGTGTGTGTGTGTGTGTGTGTGTGTGTGTGTGTGTGTGTGTGTGTGTGTGTGTGCGTGCGTGCGTGCGTGCGTGCGTGCGTGCGTGCGTGCGTGCGTGCGTGCGTGCGTGTGTGTTATTTCAAACAATAATTATTTGTAGGATTGTGATATAATAACCAATCTTGCGATGAAAAATCAAGCTTTCCAAAAGGGCGGACGAGTTAGTTAGCCAGCACTTTTTGAGTACTTGGGGAATTGTCAAATCTAAAGAACTGTATTTAAAAAATTGTTAAAATCGGCTAAAAATTGTGGTGTATGTTTTGAACAGACTTTTGATCTAAAGAAGTTCATCAACAATGAACTTGATTACTGAAGGATTTATGCAAATAATTATGCTGAAAACATTTACTTAAATTTCATTAATACTTGCTGAAAAAGATGAAAATCTAAACTTATTTCAGAATTGCTGACTTTTATTTAGATTGAGTTTAACTTATTTCAGAATTGCTTACTTTTATTTAGATTGAGTTTTTTCAGCCTGAACATCACGGTAGTAATAAATTTCTTCACATTCAAAATGTTCAAATTTTCAAACAACGTCGCGTTATGTTGTGCGATCATTTAAGAAAATTCGCTCATGTTATCATGCTGTATGACTGGAGATTTTTTATCATTTATAATCGTAGCGCTTATAACAGCCGAATCGCATAAGGGCGACGTTTTGGTAAACAATTAGGTTTCCAGCATCGTTTATAGAGGCGTACTGAGGAACCAGTATATTACGCACCCTACCAGCTTATCGTCAAGACTTCAACCTAGAACAATAAATTATATAAATATCTACTCCTGCTCTCAAGTTCCATGATTAATATTTTTACGTTCTTCTCAAAACCATTTTTCGCGTTCACCTCCAAATTCTATGAATTCAAACATCATGAGTACTGTCGATTGGGCTGTCACTTTCAGCTTCTAAGATTGAATAAAACTGGTTTGAACGTACACCATTTGTTTTTATGAAATCAAAGACTTACTTCAACTAGATCGTCAGGGACGGGTAAATTCGAGGTTGCCTTTTAGTCCAGCACCTGAGAGGTAAATGTACTGTAACTTTTTGAAATATAACCAACAATGGCTTAGTTTTCCACTGGGCTAATTCTCTACCAACAGGAAACGCGGGGAAAGCAACAGTAGTAAACTAAACCAAGAGTATTTAGTTTAAGGCATTACCGCCAGAACCGCCATGGTTCAACTCTTTTGACGGCTAAGTCAATACAATTTTTTTTTTTTTTTTTTTTTTTTTTTTTATCAACTTCAACATTAAGGACCACGAAATTCATAGATTAAATTTATATTCAATACACGAATAATAAAAAATATAAATCAATGAATTACAGAGTAATATAGGACGAGGAAACACCACAATCTCAGTGTAAATACACTTGACTCCATCTTGAAAATCTTATGACCGCCTATATGGAGGTGGTGAGAAAGTTTATTAGAGTGGAGAACATAGGTAGTTACAGCCTTACAGAACACCTAGAGAAGTTCATGTTTTATGGTTCCAAGTTTGGCTGGATAGTTTTCTGTGAAAAAATTAGTATTATTCGTCAATCATAATTGAATCCTATGAATACGATACATAATTATATGCTCCATGAAATTCCTTTCATATTCTTTTCATTTGGAGTTCCCAACCGTTTCACAGACCAAAATTCCAAGCATTTTCCCAAAACGAAAAAATCGCCGATTTCTCACTATTGATTGCGACCACAACAGTTGTTCAAATA
Organism: Adelphocoris suturalis; assembly: GCA_030762985.1. Lineage (NCBI taxonomy): Eukaryota > Metazoa > Arthropoda > Insecta > Hemiptera > Miridae > Adelphocoris > Adelphocoris suturalis. The sequence continues at coordinate 85,762,438 of CM061042.1, forward strand.
TCAATAGATTATTTGACGCAGAATTTAACTCTAATTTTGCATACATTATTTATATTTCTTGATAATAAATATGGTGGAAAATCAAGATGTTTCTGTAAAAGTGACTTAACAAGAAGAGAAATAAGCAAACCGTTGTACTTACATCCTTTTCTCATTGTCAAAGTGACATAAGTACCATTATTAAATAGGTACCTACCTATGATCGGTAACTGGAAATGCTTTCGGATTGTGTTACATCATTTGTAAGTAACACTCTCTGAGGCCAGTTTCTAGAACAAGATTCCTACGTTTTTTACCTTCCGAATTCGTGAGGAGTATCCCGTTTACAGTGATGTAAAGATGACAAGATTGTTAGAAAATCAAAAAATTAACAATAAGAGACCAACCGCGTCTTTCTTAACCCTAGCCTTTTCCTTAAGAGTATTGAGACTATCAATTATAATGGCTAACATTTTAAAGAACAATTTCTGACGATCCCTTGGCGAACGTTATAAACGATTTCTACTGTATTCACCATCGCATATTATAATTTTCGGTTACTGATTGACGCAGAAATTTAATCCTCTGCAATTTTTTCACGTAGAGAAATAATTTTGATTGGTTTTATTTATCGGTTCTATGTTGAATAACATGTAAAAACTTACTATCAACCTACAAAGTAAATTCATCTTGTTATTTATATAGTTTTTTTTTCTCTGAATCACAGACGTTTCGGGCTGAACGTTTGCAGTCGGGCATATCCATTATGGTGCCCGCTATGTTTAGAAAGGTGGAATTTCGATGACCTCCGCAGAAAATTTGGATTAAAATGTCGAAAAAATGACCCCTGAATTGTTTCAGATTTTTTGCATAACGAAAACCTACGGCGCCGGCAGCTCGATTTTGGTGTTTGAAAAACTTTTTATTTTTGCCAATATCAGAGTTTTGCATTTAATTTTAACAAACTTCTTTGTAAAACTGTGAAACGACGTATACCTACTTACATTTTTGGGGTCACTGAACTCAAATGTACAGTGAAAACAAGTCGACATCAACAACTTTTGACAGTTTGGAATCTCAAAATCGTCAAAATCACGTCAAAAAATGACAAATTTTCAATATTTATTGTAAAATTATGAAGATTTGTACCTATTTTTATGTTTTTTGAGTGGCTAAACTCGAATTTGCTGTCCAAGAAATACGTAAAAATACGAGCTTTCATAATTGTACAATGAATTTTGAAAAAATTGTCATTTTTAACGTAATTTTGACGATTTAGAGATTTCAAACAATCAAAAGTTGTTGTTGTCAACTTGTTTTGACTGCATTTTCAAATTCAGCGACCCCAAAAACGTAAGTATACGAAGTTTCTCAATTTTACAAAGAAGTTATTTAGAAAAAGTTGTTATATTCAAAAGCCTGATATTAGCACACAAAAAAGCGTATTTGAAAAACCATAATCGAGCTACCGGCGTAGGTTTTTGGTATGCAAAAAAAAAAAAAAAAAAAAACAGAGAAAATTCAGGGATCATTTTTTTGAAATTTTAAACCAAATTTCGGGTTGAGGTCATCAAAATAACCTTTCTCCAAATAGCTGACTCCCTAATATCCATACCTAGTAGCCGATCCCAATTCTTAGGTCAAAGATGTTGAAATTTGTGATTCAGATCACAAAACGGATCATGTTTCATGCCTACAAATTTTCTGCTTCACAGGTTGAAAAGCGAAAAAATTCGCTCCGGAGCTCAGTCAAATGAAAATAGAAACATCAATTATTTCAAATTAGGTAATTATTATATAGTTTCTCCTCTAGGTGTTATTAACTACCGTCATTTTACAACCATGATTTCGTTGTCGAGGTTTTTGACGTGTTTCATTTATTCAGGACGGCTTGTGATTCGAATTTTGGCAGGACCGCGATACGAGCAAACATGTGGTTAGTGGTAGTCATGGTACCTAGTTAATAACATGTGGAGGAGAGACTATCTACTAATAATTACTTTTTGACTGTAGGATGTTAAAATCTGACTAGGAGCCTCTCTGGGACATCAAGAAACATATAAAGTTACGGGCTCTTTTCTGATCAGCTGAATGAGCTGAATTCTCTCCTTTTCACGGTAGGATGTTGAAATTTTACAGGGAGGCATGAAAGATTATCAAATCCTTATAATACAAATGGGAGATTATGGCATGAACTGCTTCATTATTTATTGAAAAAAGGGGCTATTTTGGGATAGGAACAGGGGGGAGGGGATATTTAAAATCACCGTAACAATCTCTATAAAAAATCATCATATTCGCATGTTCGGGTTTCTCATCACCCTCAACATAACTAAATAACCCACTCTGTTACTGAATCTGGTTTCGCAACCATACTATTTTGGAACTCGTTACATGTTTGATGACTATGTTATTTTCCTGTTTAATGTAAAATTGTAAAATTTTTTCATGAATATTTGTTTTATTGATATTTTTTTTTTAGAAGAAACACGCAATTGACTCAGAATTAGATGAGTCGTACTCATATGACTCGGAGGAAACCCATGACTCGAACGAAAGCTGGATGGTGCGGCGGCCAGTTAAAATACCCAGTTACCAACCGCCAGTAATTGTACCAGTAACTGTACCAGCAACCCTATGGCCTACAGTCAATATTTCGGTTACTGAAAAGACCACCGTTAGACCTCACAGGAGAGACAGATATAATCCATACTGGAGGGACAGAGATTATCTGGATCCGAGGGACAGAGATTATGTAGATTCGAGGGACAGAGATTATGTAGATTCGAGGGACATAGATGATCCATACTGGAGAGACAGATATTATCCATGCTGGCGAGACAGAGATGATCCATACTGGAGAGACAGAGATTATCCATGCTGGCGAGCCAGAGATGATCCATACTGGAAAGACAAAGATTATCTGTACTGGCGAGACAGAGACGATCCATACTACTGGCGAGACAGAGATGATCCATACTACTGGCGACACAGAAATGATTAATACTGGCGAGACAGAGTTGATCCTAACTAGAGGGACCGAGATGAGAGGACCTATCGATACTATATTCACTGGAATGATCCCTACTGGAGAGACAGGGCCCCCTCATACTGGGGAGACCCGCCAACAACACTCTGTTCAGTATGGTTATAGTTTGTATCCCTCAAGGAATAGATTTCATAGACATTTCCCAGCTCCGAATGTATTCCGTCGAATATATTATTGTTAAGTACTGTGTTGCTGAATTATATGATTCACCGAACTATACTAACGTTTTTTTTCCCCCTTCTTCACTACCGAAGGTGGGGAAGCTTTGAGTTTGTGATTGTAGTCGAATTAATTGTCCTCTTAAATCAAAATTTCCACTTGATTTTAGCGAATTTTTGAAGAAAATTAAGCTATTGCTCTTGCCTCAAAATTTGTAAAATGTGAATTTTTGAAAAACTTTTATGCAGAAATCCGTTTCAGGCTATTCTGAATCATATTCTGAAGTTTAACGCATTTTTTTTTTATGTATGTATGTATGTATGTGTCATTCCAGAAGATAACTGTCCGTAGAATTGTGCTAGAAACTTCAAACAAATTTTAAAATGTTAAGGACACAAAACGAAAGTTCAAGTTCGTTGGCCAGCATGATTGGATTACATTTTCGGGTTGAAATTTTCAAAAATGTAGTCAAAAGTTTCAAAATAGCCTGTTTTTTGCGATTTGTTGTGCGAAATAATTTTTTCAGTATACTAACATGTGGTATATTCGGAATCAGCGTGAAATTTCCTACAAGAATATGTACCTATCAAGTTTTCAAAAATTTCAAAGTTGAAAAATCAGTCAAAATCGAAATAATGCCATTCGCTAGTTGTAAAAATCGGTAATATTTACATGAAACATTGTCCAAATTCAGATTGAACTACTCTTATGGAAGTATTCCTGTATAACCAATCCTAGAACCATGCTGTTTGAAACGTAGGTAGTAGGTGCTTGTTAAAAAAAAAAATAAATAAATAAAAAATGTAATCGCAACTGATGAGTTTACTCTGTGAAATATTCCGTCCTCCGATTCTCTCGGTCGCTCTCTTTAATGTTTTACGCTCAACTGTTTTAGGACTCGATGTAGCTTTAATACTGACTGTGGCATGACTGGACTTTTTGTATTTCAGAGCTTGTTGATCAATGTTGGATCCTTATCTGTCTGTCTGTCTGTCTGTGGTAAATCCTTGTCATACCCAAAAATAACAAGTTTCAGTCACATTCCAATTAAATTTCCAGGGATTTTGCGGAATAGCTCCAAGACGATCCCCTTTGTTTTCAATTCCTTCGAATCAACATTAGTCTATGCGGATGCGCAAACGTGAATTTCTCATAACGTTAATTTCTCATCATCTGTTAGTCTAATTTCGTTGAAACTCGTTAAGTTTTTGGGTATATGTTCTAAAAAGTAAATTATATTGCTATTGGTAGAGTAATAACCATTGCGCATTTGCGAAACAATTATCGATGTATACAGGCAAAACTCCAAGTCTAATTGACTGATTTTTATGAAATTTTCAAGGATTGTGCGAGCTTCCATCCCTTATGAAGTTCATTGTCGTTGTAATTATACTAGTCTGTGTGCATGCACAAACATTTCTTATGACGACTTATAAATCATTTCGACTCGTACTTTGTTCTTCAACTAGTTCTCTACATCCATATTACAATACCTATGTGAATAAGATATACTGCCTACCCAACTTGGCAGACATTTTTCTTTTTATTCCCTCTACAGAAGTTATCAATGATAGCAGCCATTAAGGTTGGTACTTCAAAATGTTTTGATCGGCCATACTTCTATCAAATATTCACAACTCACTTTGATTTATCATTCTCGATAACGAACCATTGACCAAGGAGAAAAATTTGATTAACTTCCTCTCCATTTAGGGGTTTACATTACAGGATACGTAGAATACAGAATGCTAGAAATTGTTACACAAATGTTTATTATTTCTGTATTAGCTTGCCCTCCTACGTAGATCATTTGTCCATAATTCTTAAAATTCGTATGTAGTATTCCACCATAACTTGGAACTACGCACCCCCCAAACATAATGAACCCTTTGCAGCTCCAAGACCACACTAGTAGATGGGTCGAGATGGAAAGAAATCAGACTCATTGACCCATCAGCACATCAGTGTGCCTCCGTACCGCTTAATGGATTTCGAGGTGACCTAAAGAGCTCCATCTTAATTTCAGCACTGCAAGTCGATTAGGGAAGAAATTAGAATAAGAGAACCCACAGCTGATAAGAGCCAATCCAAACTTTGTAACAGTACTCTTGATGTTCTTGAAGTGGCTCCATTACAGGTTTCATCACCCCACTAAGAAACAAATTAGGCGCAGAGGTCTCTCAGCGCATATTAGTCTACGTGCACTGCAATTGTGTTCTACATATCTCGAAGGAGATCCATTTCAAATGTCAGCTCCATAGGTGATAAACAAAACAGCTTTGTGGGCCCCTTAGCGTAATGCACCTTCGTAAACCAATTGCGTTACGATTTCCTGATGGCCAGGCAGAAGGATAACTTTGTCATCAATACGCCTACGTGGATGAAGGCATCTAAAAAAGGAAAAATAGGGGAAGGAGGTGTGATACCGCCACCCTAAGCTAAATTTGGTCTGTTGCCCTAATTTGTCTGTTCATTTTGACCGTTTCCCATGTATGTGATAGAATAATATCCAACCCATCGATTGCGGATAGCTGATAAAGCAATTTCACGTTCCTAGTACTGGAAATACTATTCAATTTCAGAAAGTTGCTCAATCGTTGAGGACTCTCGGTGTAGTCCAAGGATGTACATTGAGTCCACTGTTGTTTTTGGTGCATGTAAATGAAATGGACCATCTACAAATACCGAACACTTGGATGTATCTGTTTGCGGATGACATTGGCACGTTAGTAGAAAGTGACTCATGGAAAAATGTATTTGTCAATGCTAACATAGCGATGTTGAAGCAATAGACCGCGTTGACGAGACGTTCCAAACCCGACGCGAGCACCTCCCACTCATATATAGTTCTATGAAAACTATCTAACTTTGAACACAAAAAAGTCAAAATAGATTATTTTAGGATAACACAAAACATATGTTGATGAGTAATATTTTAGTATCATATATATATATATATATATATATATATATATATATATATATATATATATATATATATATATATTAGAATTTAAGCCGCGTTTCAACCGGAAGGGTCATTAGTGGCAATAAAAAAAGGGGTGTCAAAAGGACACTGCAACGGGTACGATTCGAAGGGGAGCCATGCTGACCGTCCGTCACTAAACGGATTGCCATCACGGACTCCACTAACAGAAAATTACTTCTTCTAAAGTTATTAAATTTTAGTATCATATCACATACAAATATCAGCCAATACCAAATATCAGCTGTTCCTGTGAAGCAATAGACCGCGTTGACGAGACGTTCCAAACCCGACGCGAGCACCTCCCACTCCAACATGTTCCTTGCTACAAAGCAACCGCTCGGCGGTGCCAACCTTCGTAAATATCCGTAACTGCAGGGAGTTATTGTCAAATGTACAAACAAATAATAGTGAATCGAACTTGAACGCCAGTATTTTAAAGCTATTTTTCATATCTTTCGGATTGACTTAAGACATTAGGATCATGATTTTAAAAGTTTCAGTCAAGCAGCATGAACTTCCGAGTTAATTCTGATTCATATTCATTTATGAACGTGTACCTTAACTCATGACTTTTTCAGCATGTACCTTATAAGATCAAATTTTAATACTTTCATGAAGCTAATCTGCCTGGTAATGTTCAAATTTCCAGGGTGACAAACTCGTTTTAATAAATATTTTAATCTTAAAATAAAATGAAGATGAATAATAAAACAATGCGGAATTTGCATGGTTATTTTTTATTTGCTTGATAGACAGATCTTAACAAGAGCTTTCCAAAAAGTAGCTGTACGGTGATTATCAGACCAGTAATACGGCTCTTCTAATTCATTTGCACGATGACGTCACGGCCCTCATCTGTCTGTAGGAACCTTCAGCTCTCTTGCATTACAACTTGCATGATCTTATCACCCGTTTATTGGCCAGACTAAACAGTATTTCGAGCTGCAAATTAGTAGTAGATGGTTTTCAAGTGTGCTGAATCCGAATCTGGGGTCAAAAGTGTGAAATTCCAACACATGAAAGTTCCCCATTAAATTATAAAAGAAAATTTGTTTAACGAATTTTTTGCCATTTCTCGAGTTCATTAGAGCAACTTTTTACGTTAACATTTTTAACTATATAATTTATTGCTATCTTCAACCTTTTGATTCATTGTATCTGAACACATATTAATTTCAAATGGAGTAGGGAAAATAAAATTGATGCAAAATGACAAATTAATAGAACAATAAAGCTTTTATTTTATTATGTAGGAGGAACAATAAATTACCACCACTCATTTTCCATGTGACTTAGAGACTGACTTAGAAGCGAGAGTGACTTAGAAAAGAGTCAGGTAAAATCACAGTAAACGAGTAATAAAACTCAAGAAATTTTCTGAACATAAAAAATTCATTGTTTGTCGAGTTAACTTTGTCCGAACCATGCCAAGATTCTATATGCCGGCGAAGATTGAATTTCCTCTTCGTTTGGTATGTGCAATGGATACAAAATAGCATGTTGAAACGGAGGAAAGTACATGCGGAGGAACATTTAATAAAAGTAATTTAAACTACATATATTTATCTTATTTATTTATTTATTAACGGGCAAGCCCAATTTACTACAGCAAAATATAGGTTACATATATAAGTATAAATTAAATAATTTACACATCTAAGAAAAACAACAATAAAAAAAAAAAACAGTTTTACCAGAAACAACAATAAAACAAAACGAAGAAGAGTCAAAACAAAGCGGGAGCAGAGAGCACTATAGATCTTAGAGATGAAAGGGGGCTATTGAAGAAATCGAAATCTGGATTTAAATTTAAGAAGAGGTTTGCAGAACGGGGGATGCGATGAAGTGGACGGTTCAGAAGATAGTTAGTCGGAGAGAAAGGAACGTGGAAAATTTCAGGCTGACGGCTTGAGATTCGAGGGATGGAGAGACGAATTTCTGCCAGCAATGGAGGACAGTCAATACCGCCGTTAACAAGCTTGTGGAGAAATGACAGGTCAGCCATACCACGCCGCACTTCCAGGGACTGGAGTCTGCAGGTCCTGAGGAGTGATGGATAGTCCACGTTATCCGAAGATATTCCAATCCTAAATGCAATATACCGCAGGAATTTATTTTGGACACGCTCAATTTGGTATTTGTGGACGGCATAATAAGGAGACCATATCGCTGAGGCGTACTCCAGCTTAGGAAGGACAAGCGCCTTATAAAGCATAACGATGGCATGAACGTGGCTAAAATCGCGGGTATGCCTCTTTACAAAGCCAAGCGAGCGCATAGCGCTACTGGCAACCATTTCAATATGCCGTGAGAAAGTGAGCTGACCGTCGCACCTAACTCCCAAATCCAAAGCTTCATCCCTTCTAGCCAGGGGTGCATTTCCAAGGGTGTACACAAACTGAAGGGGCGCCACTGAGCGATGAAATGAGATGACAGAACATTTTGATGGGTTCAGAAAAAGGCAGTTCACCACGCACCATTTCTCCGGTTCAGTGATGGCCCGCTGAACGATGTCACAGTCTTCAACCGAGGTGACGTATCGGAAAATCTTCACATCATCAGCAAAAAGCAGGCAACGCACGGCAGGACCCAAGTGGGCAATAACACTGTTGATAGCCAGCAAGAAACACCAGGGTCCAAGATGGCTGCCCTGCGGAACTCCTGAGGAAGCATGAAATGGAGAAGACAGTGCACCTCGAACCCGCACCCTCAGCCATCTATCACAAAGATATGATGCCAACCAATCAAGCAGTGAAACATATAACATATAATTAAAAGTACATATAAACTGAACACGCATGTCAATGTACTGTAATCTAAATAGAACCTAAACAATAAGATAAGTGATAAGACGAGTCAGCTGTTCGGTCGTTACCCAGCGGGGAACAAACGGAGGGGAAAAGGCAGTAGGGTGGGAGGTGCTCGCGTCGGGTTCGGAACGTCTCGTTACCGCATTGCCATACATAAGTGTCTTGGACTAGCCTTAGACGAAGAACTAAATTGGAAACCCCCATTTTGACTATACTCACGATAGGAATAAGAAATTCACTTACATTTTTTACATTAGACGCATACTCCCGGGAGATACGATTTAACTAACTATAAATTACACGTACGGCGGGAAATTACTATGAAAATAATGTTGTCATTACCACCAATTAGGACGCCATATCTAAATATATTTGATATTGCAAAGCTATTTACCATAAGGCAAACTTATACGTGAAAAATTTACTTCTGCGATTTCATTACATTTGACAAATAATAGATTCACAATGTAATCCAGCATTTGTTCCACAAGCTACGTAGTCTCAAGGAATGTAATTTCACCAAGACTGAGATTAACGCTGTCAACACACAGTCAAAAATTTATTATTTACAAGATTCGCTGAGCGCTGTACAGTAGTATGAAATAGCTCAAAGGTATACGATCCAAAACCACAAAAAGCAAATTTTATCGTGACTACTGAAAAATGGGGCAGTGGAATGCGGAACTATGCTAAACAGCATTTATGTATAATAATATAAATGCTAAACAGCATTTATGTTCAATAATATACAACAATAATTTTAGTATAGGAAAGTTATCTACTTACCTATAAGAACATACGAACACTTTAGACCAATATCGCTATTATATTTAAGCCATGTGTAGATTGTGTAGACGTATATACGATGACATGTCAAACGTATAGTGGAATGTTCAAAAATTAGGGGCAAGTCGCCTACGCCTTATCCAACAACTCGGGCCAAGCCTACTGCTGGGAAAGTAAGCAAGGGAGTAGCTGAAGGTCTGAATTTGTAATATCATCTTTGTATATGCATTGTTTCTTGGTTGAATGAATTCCCTCTATGAAACAATGAAAGTGAGAAATTCACAAACCTTCGAAGAGGCGATAATGCCCCAGCTAGATCGAGTAATGTTGCCACCAGAGCTATGAAACAAGTAATTAAGAATTCATTAGCTAATAAACAAACATTGGTCAATAAAGTAAAAGCAGGTTTTATTTGTAGCCGGCTTTATCAGGCAATTGAAACGTCGGTAAAAATGGTAGGAAATGAATATAAATATTAGATACATATAAGGAGATTAGAAAAAACAAACTATGTAAAATACCTATTTCAAAAAAATAGTTTACTATTTCATCGTATACGAGAACTGGTTTAAATTTATTTTTCTAAATTTTGTAAGGCAGATCCTTTGTGGATTGTTGTAAATGGTCAAAGAGGCGAGTACCAACTTGGAAGAAGTTGGTGATAATGTTTACTGCCAGCCTTTATTGGTAGGGCATAACTTGTTTTTGTCTTTTGTGTCTTATCTTATGAATGGATGAGCTCTTGGTGATTTCATTCAAGTACCGCTTCATTTACAAATATACTGGGGACCGTCAGGATTCCGAGTTCTCTGAAGTGTCCCCTACAAATCTCATTCCACCCCAGTTTACTCATGGGGCAATAGGTCCTTCAATGCAGCTTAGATACATCCGCCGCGTGACCAGTGTTAACCCACAACTAAACAGTAAGCCACAAAACAGTACAGTAGGGCTTAGTGAATCGGCGAAGTATGAAAATGCACAGCATATCAACGTGGCGCAGCCGAGACAGTCAGTTGACCACTACTTTACAGTCCCATAACATTTAAGATCTTGGGTCATTGCACCATTCACAGTCAGACCGTTGGCCGTACACCAAATATGGATGTTTTTCTGGTTTAGTTGCGATATGCTGAAGAGAAGAAATTTCCAAACTGTTTGATAGAAAAAAGGTCAGCAAGATGAACCAATTGGCCAGAATCCAAAGATTGGTAGGGAAGGTCATTAATAATAATAATATTATAATGATACGAGAAAAGGTCCTCGAACATAACCTTGCACAATTCCACATGGTATTCCATCACTCAAAACCTTTTCCGTTAATCAAAATTCTCTGTAAGTAGGTACGAAATTAATCCAGCGATACGATAGTCTTGCATTGCCAAGCTTTCAATAAATCATCGCAACGAGACGCACCGCGATAAATAACAAAGTCGAACTTCGGCCCAACATTGATCTCCCCCCGAACTGACCCTTTCGGCTCAAACTTAAGTTTACTCGCTGATCTTGGGAGGGGTATGCCTAACAGTCGCTCAATGTCAAATATGTAACATCAGATCGATTCTATAGATGGTAAAACGAGGCATCAAAATGCATGTATTCGAACTTTCTTCTTTACTTCGTCTAACCTCGTTTCTTCGCCGTTCCACTTTTACCAATTCTCCTCATCCGCTTTTGAAGAAATTTGGAGCATAAGCTACATTTTATTTGACCAAGTGCTTTTTGGGGTTTCAGAGCCGCTTCAACCAAGTCCTGATCAGTCGAAAAAATAAATTCTCTCTCATTCACCCTAGGAAGTTGAAATTTGACAGCGATACTCTGGGTCATCAATATACAAATAAAGCCATAGCGAACTAAATTCTTTCCTGTTTACCCTAGGAAGTTAAAATTTGGTAGGAAGACTCTCTGGGTCATTATGAAACCAATGAAAAGATGAGTTCTGTTCCGATCAGCTGAGTTAGCCAAATTTTCTACTTTGATAGGGAGCTTTCTATAGGGCGTTAGGAAATGAATAAAATCACGCGTTCTATCGTGATCAGCTTTGGGAGCTGAATTCTCTTCTGTTCACTCTATAGAATTCAAATTTTACAGGGGCCTCTCTCGGACAACAAAGTCGAATGAAATTACTGACTCCATCCTGAGCCGCCCGTACATTACAAAGTTTTTCCCTCCTAGGCCACCGAAAATGTGCGATATCCCTCCAAAAAGAAGGTCGACGTACAAAAAATGGCAAGCCATGGTATGCATGATATCATTCGATTTGGGCCAAGTCGGATTCTCTCTTTTGACTCTTTTTGACTGCGTCTGGGAGTGACGCATCTTCAACTACTCGGCCAATTTTCGCCAATTCACAATAAACACCATTGCTGTTATCAAAATGAGATGCGGCGATATCTCCTTCAAATGGATTTCCCTGATTTTCAATTAATTTATATATGAGGACCAGAACCGGCGACCTCCGTATTGTTTGCTATTGCAGAGCTCCACAACTTTTAATACAAGAACAGTATGAAGTTTGCAACCATGTTTCAAACCTTTCTAATTTTATGAAACTACTTCCATTCCATTGTATGTACAATGGTGGGTAAAAAAATGTATATATTTATATTATTCTTACAAATAAACATTTCTTCTTCCTCCATTGTATATTTTGTTCTCTTGAAATTATATCATATAATGAAATTTCGCTTTACTAATACTTCTTACAAATGCAGAGCAAAAGTGGGCAGTAAAGAGCGCTGTACTAATTTACAATGACATTCAATGGTTAACGTCCCCATATAATTTATAAATGTAATATACATATTACAATTCATTATCAGGAAAAAGTATATTTTCAGTCACGGTGAGACGTGTGAATCCAACACCATACGCACCTGAATGGTTCTGCGATAGGCAAAATTAGGCCTCGCCGTTTAAGAAGCGTCTCACTCCCAAACACAGTTGTTACAAAGGGTGAGAGAATCCGACTATTGGTTGATATGCAAATTGTGGCTTGGCGTCTTTTGTACGCCAAGCGTCTTTTTTGAGAACTCACAGAACAATACAAATCACTTGTGTAGGAAAATTCAGAAAAACATTTATTTCATTTTAAACACAGTTCAACGAGGTATTTTTAACGAGATCCAATCATCAACAGTCACTCATAGAATAACCATATTTTCACCACACAAGAACGCAGTGCTTTCACAGACGCACTTCAGGTTTCCCCTCGACTTCATCCAAATTTTCCATTTTTTCCCCTTTTACAGCAGGCTAATTATCCTCTGTGATCGAAGTATATCCAGGGTTGCGTCACGTACTATAAAAATGTATTATTTGTACTATATTTTCCTTTGAAATGCAATAAACTATACGTATTTTTCATAGTTTAGTAGAAAAATACAATATGTAGCAGGTAGCTATATAAATATTTTGCATTTCAGAAACAAATTACTCATGGGACTCAAGGTAATTGTAGACCTCTTAGGTAAACTCGACTGTTGCGATTAATGTAATTTTATCATTCGATTGATGGACCTTATTTCATACCTACCTTTTATTTCTCTTTAATGCAGTTTCTTGGTCCCCACCGTTTGTCTTTCAACCACAAGTTGTCACGTCGATTGGGAGATTGAGGAAAAACGTTTTGGAGTTTTCAATTCTACAATAGTGGAAAGATCCAGTCATGCAGCATGATCGTACCAAAGTGCGAATATTCGTAACTTATCGTATTATATTATGTTTCATTGTTTTGAAACTTGAGCTCTTTGATTGCAAAGAAATCGCTACCAATTTTAGGGCGAAAATATCATTCTAAATAATAATCTCAGCTTTTTTCTAGTAGGTAGGTACCTTTTTTCCGGTAGTTATAGATAGAACGCTTACTTTTCGATTTATAGGCAAAATAGGCAAAAAACCGAAAAAAAAGTCGAAAAAAAGGAGAACCCCCCCCCCCCCCTCCCCACGTCGAGCTAACCCCCCATACTAGGGGACTTTTGAGATAAGATTTACGACGTGTGAAGGAAGAGCTTGGTGAAGAAATTTCTTTACTATGAATTTTTTCTCCTGTTTTCTCTAATTTGACTGGGCTACCTTATTTCATACCTACCTTTCGTTTCTCTTTAATGCAGTTTCTTGGTCCACACCTTTTGTCTTTAACCACAAGTTGTCACATCGATTGGGAGATTGAAGATCCAGTCATGCAGCATGATCGTACCAAAGTGCGAATATTCGTAACTTATCGTATTATATTATGTTTCATTGTTTTGAAACTTGAGCTCTTTGATTGCAAAGAAATCGCTACCAATTTTAAAGCGAAAATATAATTCTAAATAATAATCTCAGCTTTTTTCTAGTACGTAGGTACCTTTTTTCCAGTAGTTATAGATTTTTCAGCAAATACTAATGAAATGCAAGGGAATTTTTCAGCATAATTTTGTGAAGAAATTTTTTTGTGTTCTATTTCATCATAGATAGACTCCTTTTGACTCACGTTCTGCTAAAAAAATATCCATTTAACGATTTTAAGCCATTTTTTGTGATTTTTTTTAGAACATTTGTTTAAATATGAGCAATTAAATGTACTGAAAAAGTTTTGGCTGCAGACCCGTCCTTCCGTTCGAGAAGTTTGATTATTTTAGGAAAGATCGGAATTTTTAACTCAATCCTAAGGAGAGTTACCGTCTGGAATGATACAAAAACATACTGTAGGATTCGGCTCAGAATACCTCAAAACGAATTTCAATGGAGACATTTTTCAAAATGTTTTACTTTAAAATCTTAGAGCTATCGCAAATAGCATTATTTTCTCGTAAACTTCGCAAAAAATTTATATTATTTCGCAATATCAAGTTTATCGGTCCTAACTAGTAGGTACCAAGAGTTACCTACTGTTGGTTTGTGTAAATACCTACGTTTTTGATTTCCGAAATACAATAATTTGTATTTGATTTTTCCCTACATTTTTCAATTTCCGTTTCTTTCGCGAGTTTTAAGTTTTAAATCTGTTAAACTAAACGTTTTGTTTCTGTATTAATGCTTATAAAAAATGTTGTTTGTTTTTACCCAGGTAGGTACGGAATGTGACAGAAGTCCTTCGTAATGACTTGAAGTACGGTGGGTTACCAAGGAGGAAAAACCAATCATCAACTGAGAGTTATTTCAATAATTGAAAACTACTGGAGTGAGGGAAACCCCAAATAGAACGTAGCATCAACATTGAAAGAATATAGCATGCAGATTTAAGCGCTGCAAATTATAACAAAATGGTTCATTATTTCTGTGTTAGATAGCCCTACCGCGCAGATCATTGGCCCATTTATTATTATATCCCGTATGTAATATATGATCATAACATGGCGCATTGTGCCTCCGGGTAGAGTGAATATTTTTACAGTTATAGCAGAATATATTCAATCAAGATGTAGGTAATATAAAACTTTGATATCGGTCATATAGGAAATGGGGAAAATAGTGCTTGAAATAATTTACGTTAGCGCGTGCGGAAAATGGAGTACTGAGTTGAGAAAAATGAAAAAGCGGAGCGGGATTATAAGCGGGATCGGACGACTAGGGCGTAAAAAAATGATGCTTGAAGGAATTGACGTTTGTGCAAACGCAAAATGAAGTAATTATTTGAGAAGTATGGAATTAATGGTGAACTATTTACAGCCTAACCAGCACATTTCCTGAAAATGTCATCAAAGTCGGATGAAAACTGTTGAAATTAGGCACGTATTAAAAAAAAAAAAAATTCAAAGTCGCGCATGCGCAGTGGCTACTAAAGATAGGATTATGTTGAAATGGCTAGGAAATACTCAAATTAACCTCTGAGATCTTCCAAATTTGAGCGAGATTGGACGACGGTGGCTTGAGAAAATAATGCTTGATGGATTTTACGTTTGCTCATGCGCTGAATGTCTTGATTTCACAGTAACCCGCACATGCCATGAAAATTTCATAAGAACCGGTTGAATATTGTGGAATTTAATCTCGTTACAAGTTTTTGCGGATACACAACAGAGAAATACTCACATAGAAAAGTTGAAAAAGACACGGAACGAAAAATGTTCAGAATGGTGAAATACGTAAAATGCGAGTGGAAATATTACCACTGCAAAAAAAAACAAAAACCGTTAACATTTAGTGAAGACTACAACTTTTCTATCTCTCAAAAGTGAAAATAATACTTCCGCTACCTATAATAGGCAGACTTGGGAGAAATTTAAAAAATTGATTTTAGCATTTAGGTACCAATAATTCACAAGTAGGTACATTTGCACGGACAATAGTTAATGAACTCGATTTTACAACGTAAGAATAACTTCCATTAGAACCATGTCACCTGGTAATTCTTTTATCAGCTGATATTTACAAGGCAATTTTGATGTATCCCAGTATCACTATCTAGCGATTATTGATGGAATTTACAGTTTAATCGTAAATTGTAAGATTCAGGGTTCCTCTCATTTCCCATATTTCCCCCTCTTCTCGGTTTTCCTACATTACCCCGCTTTTTCCCATTTTCTTCCTCTCTCGACGTCGTTTTTCCCCGCAAAAGCGGAACTTCCTCGCAATATGAAAGCCCTTACAAAAAGCGAGTACATGTCACAACAGCCGCATGTCCCTGTATTATTGGTTGAAAATAGTTGACCAATTGACCAAGGGTGAGATGAAACCCTATTGAGCTGGGAGATTACCCGATGTCATATCCACGACTAGGTTGAAGAGCAGTGGTGACAGGGGATCCCCCTGGCATACACTGCGCAATTTGACAACATACCCTGACGTCTGGCATCATGCCTTGAGGACCGTCACGCCTTCATGGAGAGACAGGCAACATACTCAATTAAACTAGCAGGTGCCCTGACACCACGAAGACAGTCGGTCAGGCAAAATGGCTTACAGTGACAAAATCCTTAGCAACCTCCAGAGCGGCAAGATGAAGCTGCTGTTTCTTGACGCAGGCTAGCGAAATAACAGTTTGGAGAACTGCTAAGTTCTCCGCTGTGCCATCCACTGGCCAAAATGCTCTCTGGACATCACTGATTAAACCAGCCACATGGAAGCGAGATGCCAGAATCTTTTAAAAGTGGTGGAGAACTACCAATGATATTGAAATCGGGTGGTAGCCTCCTGGGCCACACACTCTTTTCATTGGGATGAAGATGGTTCGTGCACGGGTCGACGCTTTTGGAGGTCTTCCCGACTTCTGTCCTCACCTGACAGCAGTCATGGTTGGTGTTTGGTAACAGGTTGAGGATGAGTCGTTGGTTGTCATTCTATGGGGCTTTATTCCAGGGCCAGGCAGAAATAACATCAGGTCCAGCTGACATGGAGTTTTTGAAACAGCACTTATGTGCCTCGTCAGGCAGCACCAGCAACGGCTTGGTTATACGTGAAATTTAAAAGAAAACTCGATGTTGGTTTTTACCGCAAATGTTGTTTACAGTTCATTTAAATCAGGAGCAATCTCAGCTTTGTCCACATTTACAGCGGTTTTGACAGTATATAATTTACGCATAAATTGAGGGCTTTTCAACGAGTGGCGAACGATTTTAATAGGATGAAAACTAACGGCGATTTCCCGAGAAACGTGTCGGTTGTAAGTGAAAATCATTACAAAATCCAGCGCTACTTCCATTCCACGGTTTCATCACGCTTTTGTCACTGTCGTTGGAAGAGGTTAGTGGGGGAAGGTAATTTCTAAAAGTCATGGTATTTTTGTTTTTGTTCTGTTATTTAAACTCCCACCAAAAATATAGATTATCCATTCTAAGGAACTTATCTGTAATGCGTGCATTACTTTCCAATATTTTTCAACTAATATCATCTAGTTCCTCTCACACGTTTAACTGATCTATACAGTTGCGTTACGGGTGGCGATCTGTAGCAAACGATTGGATTTGATAAGCTTTCTCATATCTCGTTTGACATAACTTATTTATTACGATTACCCCACTCAACCACAAGTAACGACTAACTACCACAACTACTTGCGTTCATTAAAACTTTTTTATTTTGTATGCCATCTTCTGTAATTTTATGAGCAGTTTAAATCAATAGACATTTTCAATTCACAAGCCTACTGCGTGAGGTAATTTGAAAACAACTGCTGGAGTTTTGTTTCTAATGCTTGCAGAATATTATATACCTATTGATTGAAATCCGAATCTACTTTATGCATTCCTCTTCCATAGATTATTGTAAACAACTGAGTAATGTGAGTAGCAAAATAATAAAATGGGTGCCTACCTGAAACAAAAGATATACCTATATGTCTAGCGGAGATGATATTTCATTAACTTATCACTGTCATAAATTTAGAAACAAAGTTTACAGCGATAGGTAGATACATAAATTTGCTCATTGCTGTTTCATTACTATTTTCTTCATGCTTGCGGCACAGTAGCCTATGAAGGAGAGTCTGAAACAACATGGAGGTGAGCGTTGCTTTATTGCTCACCGCTGCTTGTTTGACAGGACTGACGTTGGGTCGTAGAAGATACGTAAGCACAAATTTAATCATCACGTGATTGCTCTAAGATAACAACATCTGCTGTGAATTTGACAAAGTTATGGCGCAGAGTTTGATTTACTAGCCTGCTATTTTTCTTCGCTCTTACTGATAGCTTATTATTATTGTTAATGTATTTATTGTGTTTATGTTTCAATATTACTCGAATACTAACCCACCGGTGCAGTGTGGCATGTGATTTTCATAAATCCACAAACCGATCGTCAACATTTTTATTGGTCATTAATTTATGTAACTAAGAGGAATAAAACCTAAAAAAAAGGGGAAAAAAAATCGATTCTACCAAAGTTTTACTACAAGACAATTTAAGCATTAGCTTCAATTAAAACCCACAATTTTTCGCTCCTGGCTGCTCGAGATGAATTTCGTAGAATAACTTGACACTTCAAAAGACGTTGTTGCGCATCAAATATCGATCGTTAGTGCGTATTCAATCAATTATATACAATATTCACCTCAGAGAAACGGAATGAGTAAAAAAGCTTCCTACAAGTGATAAAACAGCATTTTTCGGTTGTTCGAAACGTTGAAATGCAATATACAGTGATGGAAATCGTTTATGACGAAGAACCCTCAATAAAGGTGGAATCCTCTTCTTCTTCCACAGCCCCAATTAATGCCCACCAATGAGACCATTGTGCAAGAGCTTTTAGCTGAAAGCGTGGCCTTGGGGCCCACGTCTGGCAAAAGCATCCTGTAGAGGCCAACGCAGCAAATATTATAGAGCGAGACCGGCCTAGGTATGCTTCTGAGGATTTGCGGCAAATGGCAGCAGAGGAGGCAGAGGCTGTGCGCAATGGGGTACGCCGAATCAATGTTTATTTGCAGCTCCCATGCGCACACTTTCTTCCATCCAATATCTTCGCCTGATGCCCAACTACAAGCAGCTTGTTGAGGATGGAATCCTGGAAAATAGCAGTGGGGCCTCTCCCGCATCTCCGGCAGACGTGGGACAACAGCCTGCCATTCAGCAATCCTCCCCCATGACCTCCGGTCTTCTTTCAGAATTGATGACCGGAGTATTGAGGCTCGGGGAGTAGGTAGGCAACATTGTTGGTTATGAGAGTGCCTACCTGCTGGATCTGGCGAGGAGGGCTGTTGATGGGCCCAATGGCTTGGAGGACGAGGTCGCGGTCTATATGCAGAGGATCTTCCCACAGGTTGAGGAAGCGACTGTGGCCAGGCACCAAGGAGGAGATCCTCCTAATGTGGTGCCTCGTGTAGTTCACTGAGCAGCTAAGCAAGCGAGGAGGCGGGAATACCAGCGTGTCCAGAGATTGTGGAATAAGCATCTGGCTCCTGCAGCTGTGGAAGTACTGGAGGGAGCTAGGGATGAACAAGTTATGCCCCCTCTCCAGAAGTTTGTGAATTTCTGGGAGCCACTTATGAGTGCTCCCAGCCACAACTGTGGTGAGCTAGTGGTACCCCCAGCTTCCACCCGGGATTCCTTACGCAGCATCATGTGCACACCGATGCTTCATGACGATGCACATCAGTGCCGTGTCAAAAACTCCTTTTCTGCTGGACCCGATGGTATTTCCGCTAGACGCTGGAATAGAGCTGCTCCAAAGAATGTTAGACTGCTCATCCTCAATCTGTTGCTACTATCTGGAAGACCCCTGAAATCGTTGACTCGTGCCGAGATTATTTTCATCCCAAAGAAAGGGAGAAGTGGGCCTGGAGGCTACCTTCCGATTTCTATTTCGTCGGTGGTCTTCCGCCTCTTCCAAAAGGTTCTGGTATCTCGCCTCCAACTGTCTAGTGTCATAGGTGACGTCCAGAGAGCTTTTCGGCCAGCGGATGGCACAGCAGAGAATTTAGCAGTTCTCCAAACTGTCATTTCGCTGGCCCATATCAAGAAAAGGCAGCTCCATCTTGCCGCTCTGGATGTCGCTAAGGCTTTTGACACAGTTAGCCACTTTGCCCTGACTGATTGTCTTCGTGGTGTCAGGGCATCTGCTCGTTTAATTGAGGATGTTGCCTGTCTGTACCACGAAGGCGTGACGATCCTCGAAGCAAGAGGTGAGATGTCAGGGGATATTGTTATTGGGCGTGGGGTACGCCAGGGGGATCCTCTATCGCCACTACTCTTCAACCTGGTGGATACGGGCTTGGGTAAGCTGCCAGCTGAAATAGGGTTTGATCTCGCCCCTGGGGTGCAAGTAGGTGTATTGGCATTTGTCGATGATGTCATCCTACTCACCAAAATCCGTGAGGGCTTGCAGATCTCCCTCAACGCATTTGCTGAGCAGCTAGTCAGGTGTGGTTTGGTGGTAGACCCAGCTAAGAGTGGGTTGGTCTCCTTGGTCCCGTCAGGTCGCCAGCATAAGGTGAAGGTACTGGATGAGGAGTGTTTTGTCGTAGGACAAACTTCCATTATTACCCGATCCATGCTGGAGGTCTGGCGGTACCTGGAAGTCGACTTCTTGGGTGTTGCCACCATAGCCGCAAGCCATGAGGACCTTGGTGGAGCACTAGCTTGTGTCACCAAGGCTCCACTGAAGCCACAGCAGAAGTTGTGCCTCCTTTGCACGTACTTACTGCCACAGCTAACCTATGGGCGAGTCTTTGGCAGGCTTAAATGCGGGGAGACTAGTTGAGTTAGACCGTGAAGTACGCTCTGCTGTGCGCTCTCTGCTAGCCTTTCCACCTGGTGTCCCAAGTGCCTATATTCATGCACCGGTCAAGGCCAGTGCGCTTGGCATTGTCTCTCTCTCAGCCGCTACCCCATCTTTACACCGCCAGCACCTGCTTGCCCTAAGGGGCTCTAGCTGGGAGATCGCCCGCACTGCTGCTGACCTTGATTTCGTCAGACAGCAGTTGTTGTGGTGCGATCGAGCAACTCCAACTTCTCCAAAACCCAGCTCATCTGCTGAGTTTGCTGCTGCTCTACATGATTCAGTGGATAGTAAAGAACAGTTGGTTGACGACTATCAACATTTTCATGCCGTCCGAGTGGCAATACTAGCCACTGTGGTGAGTTCTTCTAGAGGTAGTCGTGAGACAGTAGACACCCTTTGCCGTGCCTGTCGGGGTAAAAATGAGAACCTATATCATGTAGTGCAGCAGTGTCCACGGACTCACGGTGGCCGCATTCTGCGTGATGATGCTGTTGCCAAGTAGATAGCAGGTGCTTTGCCATCCAGTGGCTCTGATGTGGAGAGAGAGAGACTGTACCATATGCCGAGTGACCGGGGCAAGAAGCCAGATATCGTTGCCATCAAGCCCGATGGGTCTGCCTTAATCATGGATGTCCAAGTTGTCCGTGGCAGCGTGGACATGGAGCAGACCTGGAGGGCTATAATGAGTAAATATGATAGGAATGACCTGCGACAAGCGATATCTGAGCTAAAAGGAGTGTCGCCTAATAACATCAAGGTCATGACATTTGCAGTCGGGCATGTCCATTAGTGTGCCGCTATTTTGAGGGTGGAATTTTGATGATCTCCACCTGAAATTTGGATTAAAATGTCGAAAAAATGACCCCTGAATTTATTGTTCCAGATTTTTTGCATAACGAAAACCTACGCCGGCAGCTCGATTTCGGTGTTTGAAAAACTTTTTATTTTTGCCAATATCAGAATTTTGCATTTAATTTTACCAAACCTCTTTGTAAAACTGTGAAACTTCGTATACTTACTTACGTTTTTAAGGTCGCTGACCTCGAATATACGGTCGAAACAAGTCGACATCAACAACTTTTGACAGTTTGAATCTCAAATCGTCAAAATCACGCCAAAAAATGACAAATTTTCAATATTTATTGTACAATTATGAAGATTTGTACCGATTTTTATGTTTTTTGAGTGGCTGAACTCGAATCGCTGTCAAAAGTTCCAAATTCTAATAGAAATACGTAAAAATACGAATGTTCATAATTTTACAATGAATTTTGAAAAATTGTCATTTTTTGACATGATTTCGACGATTTTGGGATTTCAAACAATCAAAAGTTGTTGCTGTCAGATGTTGAAATTTTCCAGGGAGGCATGAGACATGATCTTATAATACAAATGGGAGACTACCTCCTATGGGATGAACTGCTACGTGATTTATTGAATAAATTAGCTATTCTGTGATAGGAACAGGTGTGAGGGGATATTTAGAATCAACGTAACAACAATCTCTATAAAAAATCATCAAATCAGAGTTTTGATAAAGCTGACCCTGTACCTGCTACACTATAAGGCGGTCACGCCCTCAACTTCGCATGTGCAGGTTTCTCATCACCCTCAACATGACTAAATAACCCACACTGTTACTGAATCTGGTTTCGTAACGATTATACTTCTTTGGAGCTCGTTACATGTTTGATTACTATGTTGTTTTCTTTTTTAATACAAAGTTGTAAAATTTTTTCATGAATATTTATTTTATTGATATTTTTGTTTGAAGAATCCCGTAATTGAATCCAGAACCATAAGAGTCGTACTCATCGGAGTCCATCCATTACTCATCGGAGGAAAAACGTGACGACTCGAACGAAAGCAGGATGCAGCTGAGAGCTACAGTACCCAGTTACCAACCGCCAGTAATTGTACCAATAACTGCATCACCAACCATATGGCCTACTGAAAAGACCACCATTAGACCTCACTGGAGAGACAGATATTATCCTTACTGGAGGGACAGATATTATCCAGATAGGAGGGACAGATATTATCCAGATTCGAGGGACAGAGATATTCCATACTAGAGAGACAGAGATGATCCATACTGGAGAGACAGAGATGATCCATACTGGCGAGACAGAGATGATCCATACTGGAGAGACAGAGATTATCCAGATTCGAGGGACAGAGATTATCCAGATTCGAGGGACAGAGATTATCCAGATTCGAGGGACAGAGATTATCCAGATTCGAGGGACAGAGATATTCCATACTAGAGAGACAGAGATGATCCATACTGGAGAGACAGAGATGATCCATACTGGCGAGACAGAGATGATCCATACTGGAGAGACAGAGATGATCAAGACTGGCGATATAGACGTGATCCATACTACCGGCGAAGCAGAAATGATTAATGCAGGTGAGACAGAGTTGATCCGAGCTAGAGGGATAGAGATGAGAGGACCTATCGATACTATATTCACAGGAATGATCTCTACTGGAGAGACAGGGCCCCCTCATACCCGCCAGCAACACTCTGTTCTGTATGGTTATACTCTGTATCCCTCAAGGAATAGATGTCATATACATTTCTCAGCTCAGAATGTATTCCGTCTAATATATTATTCTTAAGTACTGTGTTGCTGAATTATATGATTCACCAAACTACATATACTAACGTTTTTTTCTTCCTCACTATTGAAGGTGGGGAAACTTTGAGTGTGTGATTGAAGTCGAATTAAATCTCCTCCTAAATCAAAATTTCCACATGATTTTTGTATTTCAGAGCTTGCTGATCAATGTTGGATCCTTATCTGTCTGTCTGTCTGTGGTAAATCCTTGTCATACCCATAAATATAGCGCGTTTCAGTCACATTCCAATAAAATTTTCAGGGATCTTGCGGAATAGCTGCAAGACGGTCCCCTTTAATTTTCAATTCCTTCGAATGAACGTTAGTCTGTGCGCATGCGCAAACGTGAATTTCTCAGAACGTTGATTTCTCATCATCTGTTGGTCTAATTTCGTTCAAACTCGTCAAGTTTTTGGGTATATGTTCTAGAAAGATGCCCTATAAATTGTGTTGCGATTGGTAGATTAATAACCATTGCGCATGCGCGAAACAAATATCGATGTATACAGGCAAAACTCCAAGTCTAATGGAATGATTTTGATGAAATTTCCAGGGATGTTGGGAATAGCTTCTAAAGGGTATCCTACAACTTTCATAGCCGTCACATAAATAGAAGACTGTGCTCATGCGCAAACGTTTATTTATTATAACGTCGATTTCTTATCATCTATTGGTCCGATCTCGTACGAACTCGAGGAGTAGAAGGGTTCCAAGAAAATTCCCTATGAATTACATCGCGATTGGTGGAGTAATAAGTGAAGAGCATGCGCAAACTAAAAGTGATCGACACAGTAAAAACTCCGAGACTAATGGACTGATTCATATGAAATTTTCAAGGATTGTGCAAGCTAGCTCCTGGACGTTCCCTTATAAATTTCATTGCCGTTGGAATGATACTAGTCTGTGTGCATGCACAAACATTAATTTCTTATGTCGACTTATCAATCATTTCGACTCGTACTTTGTTCTTCAACTAGTTCTCTACGTCAATGTTACAATATGTAAATAAGATATACTGCCCACCCAACTTGGCAGACATTTTTCTTCTTATTCCTTCTACAGAAGTTATCAATGGTAGCTGCCATTAAGGTTGGTACTTCAATATATATAGATCGGCTATACTTCTATCAAATATTCACAACCCACTTTGATTTATTACTCTCGATAACGAACCATTGACCAAGAAGAAAAATTTGATTGACTTCCTCTCCATTTAGGGGTTTACATTACAAGATATGTAGAATACAGAATGCTAGAAATTGTTACACAAATGTTTAATATTTATGTATTAGCTTGCCCTCCTACGTAGATCATTTGTCCATAATTCTTAAAATTCGTATGTAGTATTCCACCATAACTTTGAGCTACGCACCCCCCAAGCAGAATGAACCCTTTGCAGCTCCAAGACCACACTAATAGATGGGTCGAGATGGAAAGAAATCAGACTCATTGACCCATCAGCACATCAGTGTGCCTCCGTACCGCGTAATCGTTTTCGAGGTGACCTAAAGAGCTCCATATTAATTTCAGCACTCCAAGTCGATTAGGAAAAAAATTAGTCTAAGAGAACCCACAGCTGATAAAAGCCAATCCAAACTTTGTAACTGTACTCTTGATGTTCTTGAAGTGGCTCCATTACAGGTTTCATCACCCCACTAAAAAACAAATTAGGCGCAGAGGTCTCTCAGCGCATATTAGTCTACGTGCACTGCAATTATGTTCAACATATCACGAAGGAGCTCCACTTCAAATGTCAGCTCCATAGGTGATAAACAAAACAGCTTTATGGGCCCCTTAACGTAATGCACCTTCGTAAACAAATTGCGTAACAATTTCCTGACGGCCGGGCAGAAGGCTGACTTTGTCATCAATACGCCTACGTAGATGAAGGCATCTAAAAAAGGAAAAATAGGGGAAGGAGGTGTAATACTGACACCCTAAGCTAAATTTGGTCTGTTGCCCTAATTTGTCTGTTCATTTTGACCGTTTCCCATGTATGTGATAGGATAATAACCAACCCATCGATTGCGGATAGCTGATAAAGCAATTTCACGTTCCTAGTACTGAAAATACTATTCAATTTCAGAAAGTTGGTCAATCGTTCAAGACTCTCGGTGTATTCCAAGGATGTACATTGGGTCGAATGTTGGTTTTGGTATATGTAAATGAAGTGGACCATCTAGAAATACCGAACACTTAGATGCATTGTATCTATTTGCAGATGACAGATGTATCTATTTGCGGAAGACATTTCCACGTTAGTAGAAAGTGACTCATGGAAAAATGTATTTGATAATGCTAACATAGCGATGTTATACAGTTCTTTGAAAACTATCTAACTTTGAACACAATACAGTCAAAATAGATTATTTTAGGAGGACACAAAACATCATATGTTGATGAGTAAAATTTTAGTATTATATATATATATATATATATATATATATATATATAATATATATATAATATATTTATAAATATATATATTATATACCTATATATATATATGTATATATATATATATATATATATTTTTTTTTTTTCAGAATTTAAATCAGGTTTTATTTGTAGACGGCTTTATCAGGCAATTGAAACGTCGGTAAAAATGTTAGGATACAATTATAAATAGTAGGTGCCTATATATTAGGTAGGTACATATAATGAGATTAGAATAAACGAACTATGTAAAATACCAATTTCAAAAAAATAGTTTACTAGTTCATAGTATACGAGAACTTGTTTCAATTTATTTTTAAAAGTTTTGTAAGGCAGATCCTTTGTGGACTGTTGTAAATGGTCAAAGAGACGAGTACCAACTTGGAAGAGGTTGGTGATAATGTTTACTGCCAGCCTGTATTGGGGGGGGGGGGGGGGGGGGGGGGCATAACTTGTTTTTATCTTTTGTGTCTTATCTTATGAATGGATGAACTCTTGGTGAGTTCATTCAAGTACCGCTTCATTTACAAATATACTGGGGAGCGTCAGGATTCCACGTTCTCTGAAGTGTCCCCTACAAATCTCATTCCACCCCAGTTTACTCATTGGGCAATAGGTCCTTCAATGCAGCTTAGATACATCCGCGGCGTGACCAGTGTTAACCCACAACTAAACAGTAAGCCACAAAACAGTACAGTAGGGCTTACGGCTAGCAAACCATGCGTGGTAGACCATGGTCCATAAGCAAAACATCTTTTGAGACACTAAGTGAATCGGCGAAGTATGAAAATGCATAACATGTCAACCGTGGCTCAGCCAAGACAGTCTGTTGACCACTACTTTACACTCCCATAACATTGGCTGCACAAAATAAAATTAGAAATGTTTGAAACAGTGTTGCAAACTTCGTACTGGTCGCGTGTTAAAAGTTGTGGAGCTCTGCAATTGTATACAATGCGGCTTCGTGGGTTCTGGTCCTCAAATATAAATTGAATGAAAATCAGGGGAATCCATTTGAAGGAGACATCGCCGCATCTCATTTTGAGAACAGCAATGGTGTTTATTGTGTAATCGCCATTGGGTCATTCTGCTATCCTCCAGTAGACTGGAGGGTGCCTGGTTGCACGACATGGGCGTACGTCCTTGGCTTGGGTAGGGTTATGAGGGAGCTCCCAGCAACCCTCACACAAACACCACACACACACAAACACACATATACATATACTCGGCGCTTCGCCCCCCTGGACCCCCCGGATCTTTTATCTTTTGTACTGCGTAGATAACGAGGATAATTTGCTATGCAAATTTCGGGAGTTGTACGACCAAAAAAAATTTTACCAGTCAACAGGATTTGAACCCACAACCTTCGTCTCACGAGACAAATTTCGTTACGGACATTACAAAAAAATTATTGGGGGTCGGCCTAAGAATTGCATAGCAATTAATATAAGCCCCGGTGCACACGAGCGTCAAAATGACGCGTGACGCCGCGTCATTTTCAATCGGATAACTAGAGATACACAGCGGAGCATGGTGCGGTGCACACGGGACGCCGATACCTGCGTTGACGCGGATAGGTATCGAAGTTGACGCAGGTTTCTGTGGGACGCGCGTCACGGGCGATAGGTATCTTGCCGCCCGATACCCCTAGCAGTACTCAGAAGTCAATCGTCCGGTGCACACGTGCAGCTGCGTCACTTCGCGTCAACCATCATTTTGAAGATTTCGGCCCACGATTTTTTGAAAAACTTCAATTTTCTGCACATTGATTCATTGTCAAAGGATACGAGAAAGCTACGTGCTATGCCCAACATGCCGTTTTTAGCGAATCTTCGCAGAAAATTGCTACTGCAATTATAAAATAACAATTTTCGAAAACATTCTTCATTGAAATCCGAGTCCTAGCTCCGAGGTCCTTCCAACTTTTCCGATTTCTGCCCTCTTCTTTGCGAAATACGTACTTGTGCACCAAATACGAAAAAACCACTTTCTTCTTCAATATCTGGGTACAGATCCATCCTCGTAGTTGGCGAGCGAGTGACTGACACGTCATGACGCGGCGTCCTGCGTCCTTTTGACGCTCGTGTGCATTGAAACTCAGATAGGACGCAGATAGCGATTCCAAGAAATGACGCGGCGTCAAGCGTCATTTTGACGCTCGTGTGCACCGGGCCTAACTCGGCGCTTCGCGCCTCGCCCGGGGGCTTCGCCCCCTTGGACCCCCCTAATTTATACTCGGCGCTTTGCGCCTTGCCGGATCTTTTCTCTTTTCTACTGCGTAGAAAATGAGGATAATTTGCTATACAATTCTTATTCTGAAAAAATTTGTATATAAAAAAATGTTCAAGCCTGGCTGGGATTCGAACCCACAATGCGAAAAAAATTGATATAAAAAAATTTGGATATAAAAAAATTTTCAAGCCTGGCTGGGATTCGAACCCACGAACTCACGCTTCACGTCACGGACGATAGCAACTAATCAACTACTCGGTTGTACATGAAAATCATCTTTAATTTCGTCCCGGACGTTACATAAAAAATTATTGGGGGTCGGCCTAAGAATTGCATAGCAATTAATATTAATTGCTATGCAATTCTTTGGCCGACCCCCAATAATTTTTTTTTGTAATGTCCGTAACGAAATTTGTCTCGTGAGACGAAGGTTGTGGGTTCAAATCCTGTTGACTGGTCAAATTTTTATTGGTCGTACAACTCCCGAAATTTGCATAGCAAATTATCCTGGTTTTCTACGCAGTACAAAAGATAAAAGATCCGGGGGGTCTAGGGGGGCGAAGCCCCCCGGCAAGGCGCGAGGCGCCGAGTATATATATATATATATATATATATATATATATATATATATATATATATATATATATATATATATATATATATACTAGCGTTCCCCCCGCGCGCGTTGCTGCGCCCAAATTTCTCGCTGGATAAATGTTGGTTCATTTTTCAATAATAAACTTTAGTAATCGACTAATTAAAATCATTTTTCAACATACCGAATTCGTTGCTTTATGTTTCATGATGCGTAGAATCCGAAAAACATATTAAAAAATAAGTAAATAAATAGACATAATCCCTCCTCCCTCCTCCTCCTCATCCTCCTCCTCTTCCCTCCTTCTTCTCCTCCTCCTCATCCTCCTCCCTCCTCCTCCTCCTCATCCTCATCCTCCTCCTACCTCACTCCTCCTCCTCCCTCCTCCTCCTCCCTCATCCTCCTCCTCCTCCTCATCCTCATCCTCCTCCTCCCTCACTCCTCCTCCTCCTCCCTCCCTCCTCCTCCTCCTCCTCCTCCTCACTCTGCCTTCGGTCTTGGCTTGGGTAGTTAATTTTGTAAACAATAAATTTCTAAAACCTGACACTGCACCCTTTTATGCCCTCTGGGTCAGAGCCCTTTGAACGGATTTGCACCAAACTTTACAGGAACAATCCTTGAATCATGCCTAATAATACCTGAAAGTTTCATTACAATCTGTCGAGCGGTTTCGGAGTCTATAGGCAACATACATATATACATACATATATATATACATACATCCTCTTTTATAGATATAGATATATATATATATATATATATATATATATATATATATATATATATATATATATTGAAATCCGAATCTACTGCAAAACATGACTGTAAACTACTTAGTAATTTGTGCAACCAAATAATAAAATGGGTGCCTCTTAAAAAATGAAGGAGATTGGTCTAGTGGAAATAATATTTCATTAACCTTCCACTGCGGTAAATTTGAAAGGAATGATTTCAACAATAGATTCATTTACCCAATGTACTTCTCATTACAGTTACGTTCGTTGCTTGCGACACAGTTGCCGACTAAGGTCGCAAACCAACTTCATGAAGGTGATTTTAGCTTCATTGATCGTCGCTGCTTGTTTTACAGCGATCACGTTGGGTAGGCATCGAACGAAAAAACAAGTAAGGACAAATAATTCACACATCACATGATAGCTCTTAAGGTACAAGGCTCTGCTGTGAAGTATGAAGGGTTCTGAAGCAGGAGCTGCTCACTATTTATTTATGCTTGTACAGTTCCGTTAGCTTTAACATTTTGCTTCCTTACCACCGAAGGTGGGAAATATTGCGTTCTTGAGAAAAGTTGAAACTCTTTTTGCCTTCCAAAATTAATACAAATGTTCATTATTGAAAATAATAAACCACTATCTCCACTTTTTGCGTTTCAGAGCTCCTTCATCAAATGTGATTAAGTGTCTGTCTATCTAATGTTGGTCTTTCTATGTGTCTGTGGTAATTCCTTATCACGCCCAAAACTACTCCAACTTTTAATCATGAATTTTGATGGTTAGCTTGTAGAATTTCGTTTTCTTTGGATCAATATGACCCTGTGCAAACGTAAATTTCTAATTACTTCGATTTGCCATAAGTAATCTATTTTTCCTAATTTTGTTCATACTCGTGGGGTTCACATCTACCTACACCTGCCTTTTTCTTCTCCTTTTCGTCAGGGGTACAGGTAAACAACCCTTGGTACCCCTGAATCTACACCCACTTGTTAGATAGCTCTTCTACACAGTTCCTTGTTCTATAATTATTGAATCCCGAATATAATATCAGAACATGATCTCTGTTGTTCTGATGAACATGTTCTGATGAATATCAGAACATATGAAGATCAGAACATGGCGCATCGTGCCTCCCAAAAGGCTTTACACTAAATGTAAAAAAAAAAATCGGCAGATAAGGGAGTGTGTTGTTTCGGAGGTGTCCCAAAGGAGCTCCATCTAAATAACAGAATTGTGAGTCGATTAGAAAAGAAATTGCCCTCAGATGTTCCCGAAGCTGATCTGAGGCCGTCCGTATTTTGTAAATTGTATTCCAGATCTACAAAAAGTAGCGACATTTCAGGTTTCAGCATCATAAGTCGATTAAAAAACAAATTAGGCTCAGAGGCCCCACAGCTGATCAGAGTGCACTGATATTGAATTCTTGATATTACAAAGGTGGTCCAATTCAAATAGGAGATCCGTAGGTTGACATCGTTATCCTGCGTAGATATACGCACCTGCAGACGGAAAATCTATGCAATTAATCAATCAAAAAATCTGCACTTTACTAGTCTCCCTGATCGCAGTATGAAGATATTCAATTAAGTAGGTCCCTACCCAGCAGCTAAAAATAACGTAAATGTATCATCATTGAAATGGCTTTAATAATAATTTATAACTCCATAGCGGTATATAGTCATCCAAGATTTACGTTACGTAAAACGTCGAAATAGGTCATTTAGGAAACGGGCAAATGATGCTTGAAGTAATTTACGTTAGGGCATGCGCGAAATGGAGTGTTTTGAGAAAATTGCAATAGGAAAGGTACAATCTACAGCCTAAATGTAATCAGAATCTGATGAAAACTGGAATTTAACCTTGTTTCTGAGTGTATAGTTTCTTCGCCCATGCGTAGGAGCTAGGTAGGTACTAATGATGCAATCATGTTGAAACTGATATGAAATAATTAAACCGTCGCCCCTACCTATGCACCGAATTTGAGCGAGATTGGACTACTGGGGCGCAAAAGTAATCCTTTATATAATTTATGTTTGCGCATGCGCAGAATGAATTAATGATTTCAGATTTATGAAATGAATGAGGGCCATTTATAGTCTACCCCGCACATTCCTTGAAAATTGCATCATAATTGGATGAAAACTATTGGAATTAGAATCATTAAAAAGAATAGACATGCGCAGTAACTACTAATGATAAGGTTATGGTCAAATTGCTAGAGAATGATCATATCAATTTCTTCCACCTATCCTCCACATTTGAGCGAGATTGGACGACGGGGGAGTGAGAAAATGGTGCTTGATGAAATTTACGTTTACGCATGCGCTTGGTGAAGTATTGATTTGGAAACCAAGAAACTGATAGGGGACCATCTACACTCTAAGCAGGGACGGATCTATGTTGCGGTTTGGGTAGGGTTCACCGGCGGTATGGAATATCCCCTAGTCAGAGGGGGGAGAAATTTTGAAATGTAAAACCCACGGAGGTGGTTTTTTTTTAAGTTTAAAATAGGTACTTAACTAAAATGTTTTAAATTTAAAAATTAAAGTTTAACCCCAAATTAGTTCACATTATTGGGTGGAGCAGTAGTTGTACACCATTTGTCTGGGTTCGATTCTTAGAATTCAATTCCGGGCAGTGGGGGGGTCCCTCCCCCGGGAAATGTTGGTGAATTGTGAGACACTAAAACGCATTTTTAGGCTCACTTCCACTTGAAGACCCTTTTTCTTGCTTTATTTTAGTTTCTTGCTACTTGTATAGAGAAGTATATTGTTTTAATGAATTACTTACGAAATAAAACATGGTGTGATCAATATTCGTAATTAGTAAAAACCACACTTTCCACACAATTCACAAACA
Organism: Adelphocoris suturalis; assembly: GCA_030762985.1. NCBI lineage: Eukaryota > Metazoa > Arthropoda > Insecta > Hemiptera > Miridae > Adelphocoris > Adelphocoris suturalis. Next base: position 85,794,823 of record CM061042.1, read on the forward strand.
AGTGAAGTCTCCCATCCCTTCCCGAGTCACACACTTACTCATCCAATAATGTTACGCTTATGCTAATGTTATGCTTATGCCCATTATTGTAGAAAATGGCATAAGTTACCTACGAACTGCATGATGTGATGAACATTCGTGAATAAAAAATACAATAAATTATGAAATTATAAACTGAACAACCTCCCATCTTCTTGTTTTACAGGAGCTTCTTAAAACATATGTATTCAGTTAAAATACGCTGAGAAACCAAATATGAAATCACAATAAAACACGGCGCTCACATTGAAATAGACGCCTGTGTGTCCATTGTCCAGTGTAGTCACAAAGCTGATATGTAAAATATGACAGCTAACACAAATAAATAAATAAATAACACATATGTAAAATATGTGTTATTTATTTATTCATCTTTCCTCAATTGACAAAGATTGTGAGAACAATTAATGTATGTGATTCAAAAAACCACAAATGAATAGTCTTCATTGATTAAATACCTTTTTTTTTTTTAATTCAGAAAAATTTTAGGAGGGTCAACCTCAAGGGGTCAACCATTATCACCTCAGTTTGTACATTTATTTTCCCGATTCTAGAAACCACTTCCCCAGTAACGATTCATCATTCAAACCACACAAAAATAATGTGAATACAAGCATTATTATAATTAGTCAAAAACTGAAAAAATAGGAGGTCTCTGGGGACCCCATCAAGTGTTGTACGTTAGTTTCTCCACTTACTATTAGGATGGATCTCATCGCATAGTAGGTTTCCGATATCAATATCCTGTAAAAAAATTGTTAAGACTGATGATCTGATGTACATATAAGATAATGACGGTAATGCCAGAACGTCTTTTCAGACTCCACAAATACTCAAATAACCAATACTGTTACCTACTTAATATGGAAGACTTTGTAATTTGTCTGTTCAATGAAGACTTGTAAAAGGGTTTCATGAGTTTTAATGTTACTGATGTTATTTTCTTAAGGAATCGGAATCATGGGACTCAACTTATCCAGGATCAATGGAGGCGTACTTAAATGACCCGGACTTAGAAGACCTGGACGAATTGTACCACCGTAGGCCAGTGCTGTTGCCAACAGGAACATCCAATTTTCAATGGGAAGTAAGTCCATGGCCTACGGTTGGATGGACCACTGAAAGGACGGCAACGGAATGGGTCCCGATAAGGCACGAAGAACCAAAACATCAAAAGGAGACCGAACGCGTCATACCATTTGATCAGTACTGGAAAAACAGAAATCACAGAAATTCCAATTACCCTCCAGCAACACTCTGTGACTAATGATTGATGAACATTGAACCGACTGCATTAATCCCAAGGATTTGCTGTCAGGGAAATTTCTTGCCTTCGAGTGTATTCGTTCAAATATATTACTGTCACTCTAATGCCGAATCATATGACCTTCCCAAACTCAAGCTTTACCATCAATTATTATTAAAATGTCTTTCTGATGGTAGGCCACGTTGAAGAAGAGACGACGCAAAAATAACGAACACAAGAAAATCCATTTCAAATAATTTCTATGACCAAATCCGAGGAAAAAACCAAAGATGTATTTGTTTGAGTGTGTGTGTGTGTGTGTGTGTGTGTGTGTGTGTGTGTGTGTGTGTGTGTGTGTGTGTGTGTGTGTGTTAGGGTAGGGTAACTGTTGGTGTTTTTATCTCTTCGGAGCTCCTTCACATCCCTACCCAAGGTCTTACGTCCCCATTATGCAATCTGGGCACCCTCTGGGTGAACAGAGGGTTGCAGAATGACCTGCTGGCAATTAGGGGGGAGACTCGTGTCAAAGGGTCTCCCTTCCCTTCTAAATACGTCTCCCCCGTTACGATGCAGACAACTAACGATGAGTCTCATAACCCCCGCCGGCCCATTGGCACGCGTGGTTCTAGGAAAGGTGCTCAGGGGCGCCGCAGCCAGGGGCCTCGGTCATCCTCCCCCTCATCTTCAACCGCTTAGACTACTATTCATCCTCTTCCTCTGCCCTGACTAATGCCCACCAGTGTGCCCACTGTAAGAGAGTATTCAGTTCCAAGCGTGGCCTCAGTGATCACGTCTGGCATTCTATACAGGCCAACGCTGCAATTGATATAGAGCAAGAGCCCTGATGAGAACAAGCCCTATTTCAGGCCGTGTCCACGACCAGGTTAAAGAGGAGTGACGACAGAGGCCAGGCGAGGAGAGGTGTACCCCGTGCCCAATTACAACATCCTGGGAAATCTCTCCTCATGCCTCGAGGACCGTCACGCCTTTGTGGTACAGGCGAGCAACATACTCAATTAAACGAGTAGGTGCCCCAAAACCACGAAGACAATTGGTCAGGGCAAAATGTCTTACAGTGTCAAAGCATTAGCGACATATAGAGCGGCAAGATGGAGTTGCCATTTCTTAATATGGGCCAGCGAAATGACTGTTTGGAGAACTGTATGGTTCTACAGACGATATAGAAATCGGGCAGCAGCCTCCAGGCCCAGTTAACCTTGTTTTCGGGATGAAAATTGTCCGGGCACAGCGCAACGCTTTTGGGGGTCTCCCCGATAGGAGCAGCAGGTTAAGGATGAGCAGCTCAACTGTTTTTGGTGCTTTGTTCTAGCGTCGGGCACGAACACCATCAGGTCCAGCAGAGGTAGAGTTTTTGACACGGCACTTATGCGCCTCGTCATGAAACACCGGCGTACACATAACACTGTGCAAGGAATCCAAGGTGGAAGCTGGGGGTACCACGGGTTCACCAGGGTTGTGGCTGTGAGCACTCAAGAGTGGCTCCCAACAGTCCACAAACTTGCTCATCCCCAGCTCCCTCCAGTACCTCTGCAGTCACATGAGCTGGATGTTTCCTCCACAACTTCTAGACCCACTGGTAATCCCACCTCCTTGCTTTCTTGGCTGCTCTGCGACCTCCATAAGGCACCAAAGTAAGAAGAATCGCTCCTTGATGCCCTGTCACGGTCGCTTCCTCAACTCGTGGAAATATCCTCCGTATATACCGGCTGCAACCTCGTCCTCCAAGCCTTCTGGCCTCTCAATAGCCTGCCTCGCCAGGTCCAGCAGGTAGGCAGTCTCATAACCATCAATATGGCCTACCTGCTCCCCGAGTCTTTACACTTCAGTCTTCAGGTCTTCAAAAAGACCTGAGGTCCTGGGGGAGGATTGCTGAATGGCTAGCTGTTGCCCCATCCCTGTAGGAGATTTGGCAAGCTGCTTATAGTGGGGCCTCAGGCAAAGAGCCTGATGGCTTGGAAGATTATTTTGCGGCTTATATACATAGGATCTTCCCATAGGTTGGGGATGCGACCGTGGCAAGGCATCAGGGAGGAAATCCTCATGTGTTGGTCCTGGAGGTCACAGAGCAGCCAAGCAAGAAAGGAGGCGGGAATACCAGCGGGTCCAGAAGGTGTGAAGGAAGTATCTGGATCGTGTAGCTGTGGAGGTACTGGAGGGAGCTGGGTATGAACAAGTTTTACCCCCTCTCCAGGAGTTTGTGGAATTTTGGGAGCCACTCTTGAGTGCTCCTAGCCACAACCCTCGTGAGCGGGTGATGCCCCCCAGCTTTCACCAGGGATTCCTTACACAGCATTATGTGCATGCTGGTACATCATGACGAGGCACAGAAGTGCCGTGTCAAAAACTCCACATCTGCTAGACCTGATGGTATTCTGCCCAACGCTGGAATAAATCCCCAAAACATATGGTGCTGCTTGTCCTCAGCCTGTTACTTCTTTAGAGAAGACTGCCAAAGGTATTGACTCGTGCCCTGACCATCATCATCCCAAAGCAAGGATGAAGTGGGCCTGGGGGATACCGATCCGTTTCTATATCCTCAGTAGTTTTTCCGCCACTTTCAAAATATTCTGGCACTTCGCTTCCAAGCGGCTGGTGTCATAGGTGACGTCCAGAGAGCATTTCGGCCACCAGATGGCACAGAGGAGAAACTATTAGCTCTAGAAGGATATAAATTGAATTTTTCACGGATATAGATTTGCTAAAATATGAAAGAATAGATAGGTATGCAATAGATATAAATATTGATAAGTACCTTCTCTGAATATGGTAGTACATTTTTAAAAGAATCGGGAAACTTTTACAATACAGTAATACAATATTTAATTAGTAAGAAGTATAATGTTGTTCTCTGGTTCTGGTCTCAAGGATTCGATAAAAAAAATTGATGTTACCAGCATCGTATGCATTATATTATCTTCGTTTCTGGCATTTTGGGATGCTCTTCTTGAGCAGCCAATCCCAGAGAATAATAGTTCATTAGGCTAGTTTAAAACCAAATTCTTTGCAATCCACCAACTTTATCACGAACCATTGCCTTTAGTAGCCAATCGAAAATAAATTAGTGTACCATTCATCTACAGAAAACTCTTCATCCTGACTACTTTATGGAAATAAATAAGACATGAAATATCAACCAGTATTGAGAGTTGTCGTTGTTTCGACTTTTCTGAGCTTCCTCAGAAAGGAGACCGATTGGTAACTTTGCACTTATAATTATTGTAGCGCCACACATCAGATTTGTATGCCCGCCGGATGGCAAGAGACATCAAGGATATTTTCCAACTTCTGTTCTACGATTATCGGCTGCAAAACTCCGAATTAAAGAATTCGCTACGAAGAAATTCTAGTACTACAACACTGCTTCCAACGCGACGGGTTCATTTATTGTCAACGTCTGTCTTCTGTGTTTGCCTTAGGCTGTCCATCCAGTGGACGCGATTTCGCGCGAAGAGGCGAAATCGCGCGAACGGTTCGCCTCCCTTTCAAATACACTTAACTTAGAGCCCGTCCACTGCAAGACGCGAAGTGGGGCAAAAAGGGGCGAACGCGAAGAGAATCAAACCAGTTTGTTTTTCAACGCGCCAACAGGCGAAATGGATGTTGACAGTGTGTTTGAAGGGAGGGGAACCGTTCGCCTCTTTTCGCCTTAGGCTGTTCGTCCAGTGGACGCGATTTCGCGCGAAGAGGCGAAGAGGCGAAAAGAGGCGAACGGTTCCCCACCCTTCAAACACACTGTCAACATCCATTTCGCTTGTTGGCGCGTTGAAAAACAAACTGGTTTGATTCTCTTCGCGTTCGCCCCTTTTCGCCCCACTTCGCGTCTTGCAGAGGACGGGCTCTCAGTTAAAACAGTGTGTTTGAAAGGGAGGCGAACCGATCGCGTCCACTGGACGGACAGCCTTAGCGATACTCAGTACCGAATTTTCTTCATTGCTAATTTCTCATTGCTTATGGTCAAATAGTTAAACAATTTAAATGATATAGGATGATTAGGAGAGATACAAAGAAACGAAAGAAACCAAAGAAACACGAAAGGAGGAACAAAACACAGTTTAATATTATTAAATTGGATTATGCAATCGCAGAACAGGTACAAAATCGAAAGCGACTACAGATGACAAAACTTGAATAATGGCGAACTATAACTTAGAAAGAGTTTAGAAGCAGATGTGGAATAGTAAATGTGGACCCCCTCCCCTACTCAGGTTCTTTTTATTTCTAATACCTATCTACAAAATTCAACTAGGTACGTCTTGAACAAAACTTCAAAAAGACTAATTGGGAGTATAACATTACGATGAAAACTTGTTTTAGTGGTTCATAATACTAATCCATATTAACTTTAAAAAAATATATTTATTTACATACTTCTAATGAAATTATTGAAACACAGAATGTGTTTTAGCTCACTTGTTCCACATAAACCCGTGAACCCCGCATATAAGAATGACTCAGATTTCGCGGTGTATCTTATCACATTTGAGCCCTCATACGACAAACGCATATTTACAGTTTTACAGCCCCCCCCCCCCTCCTCGTCATAAGCTTTCATTTATTCATATAATTGAATTATCAGAAATTAACAAGCGGTTGCAATCATATTCACAATATCAACTAATGAGAATGATCGCCTGTGTGTAAACAATTATTCATATAACCATGCTCATAACTCAGCTTGTTGGCCACGCACTAAGCAGTAGTTCACAAAATATGGTTTAATAAATCGAGAGCTTTCCAACGAATGGTCAACGAATGTTGTGGGATGAAAAATTACGAAGTACCATTTCTGTAGCAACGGCTCGGTTGTAAGCGGAAATAATCACTAAATTGTTGCAACACATTTTCGTTACTCAAAAACGCAACACATGAATGCAACATATAATTGCAGCACATTTTCATTAACACCTAACGTTCTATGTTAAAATAGATCACTTTATATTCCAAAACGAACAAGGAACTACGAATTCAAATCATGTGTTTCGTTTATACATTTTGTTCCTGAAGGTAATTACCTGTTCAATCCTCAATTGTGCGCAGTTCTTTCGTATTCGCATCACCTCTTATATACTCATCTAAATGTAAATAGAATACTGCCAATATACGAGTTTTATTGGCACTACCAAAATGACATTATATATTCACTATAATTTTTTACACTACTAAATTTATTATACCTTTACATTACTACGAATAATATTATTGAAAATATAATTTTCCATACACTTGAAGGGGTTAGCCTGAGGAGAAACCACAGAAAAGGAATGTAAGGGTATATCATTAAAAAAGGAGAAAATAAAGTTTCAGTCATGGTGCGTGATCGTGGAGATAATATTCGTAAATTATCGTATTTACATTGTTTAATCGTAAATATTTTTAAAAATGTTCGTTACGTTAGCCACAGCTGGGAAAGGATTTGAAAGAACAACCCCTTCACGATAAAAACTGTTATAACCCACTCGATACTTTCTCTTTAACCCTAAAGAAACACCCCTGAATTCGTATCTTTTTTCAAAGCAGGCACGGGGGAAAAAAGTTAATTCATTAAAACCTAATGTAATTAATAGCTTTTCCGCAAACTTATTAACGGTGATCCCTTGATATTTTAGGAGGTCTCGGCTCGCAGGGTTCTCGTAAAAAACGAGAGAAACAAAAGTAGAAAGGTGGGAGAAAAAATCTCTTCTAGACAAAGCAAAGCTCGACTAATTTATTCCCCAGTTCCGGGAGGGGTCGAAAACAGTCGGCCTTTGAAAATATTCCGCGCAAAGAAAATAATCCTTCGCCCTGTTTACTCGTGATTTTATGGCCGAGCATAAAGACAACCCAGTAATCCGGTGCCCTGGCGTCCTTTTTGGGGGGAGGGTTCTTGGAGGGGTCCGGGTTAGAGTGAAAATTTCAGTTGTGATAAACCTGTCAGGAAGGGAAAAGGGGTGGTCGGTTTAAGCTAAGTGCTTTGCAATGTCCCGGGGAATTCGGCTGGGGTGTTTTATAGTTACGGAAACCCGAGGAAGTTCGGAGGAGTTGTGTTGCAACGGTTTTTTCGGGCGATATGGTAAACACGGTGTTTACAATCGAAACGAAAGATTCTTACTCTTGCGCGGCGAACTACATAAAACGGTTTCTGCACTGTATCGACTGGTAAATAAGGCGATCGACCTGGATTTTGTTATTAGTCGTTGTCAAGTCGATGTACGGACCGGATGTGTAGTTGAATGTCAAGAAACCCCGAACGGAACACAGAAATCGATATAAAACCAGGGTAAACGTATATTATGTTTATATACTACGAGGTGTATTACAAGGGGTGGCTACAGTCTAATGGTCGCCGATCTTAGCCATATTTTTTTGGCAATTTCACGGAAACGCAAGTATATTGCTTCCAATATTAGAGAGTTCCTGGTTACTGCGGTTACAGATCACACGGTGCATGTGAGTCATGATCATCTGATTTGGTAACAATCGACAGCTGTCAAATTACTACAATCGCTCGACGTGAGTAGGAGACCGCTTGATTGACAACAGAAGATCAAGTCCTGGTACGTCCTCGTTACCACGCCTTCAACACTACGCCCGTAAATGTATAAACCCGAGGATGTTTTCTGTGATAAGCGTGTTCTGTTCATATTTTTTTACTAAACATATCAATTATATTATTTAAAATATGAATTAAATATAAAATAATATTAAAATATACTAATTTCATTTATATTCATCTTATTTTCACTCGAAGCAGTCCAATCATCGAGTGTCCAAAAACAACTTAGTCAACGAAATGGAGGATAAAGGGATGCCGAAAAAACGATAAAATCTTTTCAGTCCAATCATATATATCTTTTCAAGGTGCAAACATTGAACTACTAAGATTACTATTACTACTATTCTACTGAGTATCCCTACAAAATGCATAAAATCTTTATAGTTATACCAACCTCTATATCTACGTACACCAATATTACAAAGTACTAACAAAGTTGAGCTATAACTTACTTGAACGATCGCCAGTGTTCCTGACGGATGTGTCCAAGATAAACCTGGAACGCATTGTCGGGCTCCTCTCTGCCGAATAAACTAGCGCGATAATATAGTTAGAAGCCTACAGTCTAATAATTCTCGCTGAATTTCATAGCGCAAATAAGACGCCGGACGACGAACTGATTCCATTTTTGAAATGTACGTATCTTGAAACGTAACCAACAAATTTTAAGAGCGGGTATAAAAAAATTTCTTGGACGATTACAAAGGTTCACTTTACAAATATCACTACAAATTGAAAACCAAATAAAACAACACGATAGTGGATGATGGAAACTGCCCTGCCTCAGACATTCTCAACGTGAAATGGACCAGACAAAACATGATTACCGATAATGGGAAGACCCCAAGTTGTAAGCAGAGGTAAGCCAGAACCTAGGTGTCATGAAATCCTGTCCCTAACATGTACTGCATCCCATAAAAACCTGGCACCTCCACGTGGTCCATCCCGGGTACACTCGATGAGTGTGGCTAATGCCAGAGGGGACAGGAGGGCCTGCTGTATCATCAAGAAAGAGTGAGGGAAATCCACTACTGCCGCAATTATCAAGTCCTGCCAAGAATGTATCGGGCCAGAATGGCCCCAGAAACAATTTAACCCACTCTGATACAGCAGAATGATGGAAACTGGGATCAGGTTGAAGGAAAACAGAGTCGGAGAAATACAAGATGTCAGAATCAGAAATACAAGATGTCGGAATCAGTGTCATGTTACAAAATATTTGATAAGAGACGACGTGTGAAGACGCGTGGATCACCGAGCTTGCACCGTAGTAACAGCCAGCGTGTTAGCAAAATTTTGATTTTCCCTAGATTAACGTTCACCGTATTAGAAAACCGTAATATCCAGGAACTCCCTATTTATACATCCATCTTTGGTGGTGCGAATCTAGATTTAAGAGGAAGGCTGAAGGAAGAATGCTGAAGACAACTGGGAGATCATTGTTCAGCTGATTGAGCTCCAAAGCCATTTTGTCTCCTAGGTATTCGACGCGGGAAGCTGAAATATGAGAGGGAGGCTCAAGGCAGAATACTGAAGACGCATGAGAGCTCATGGAAGAGCTGAGTGAGCTCCGAAGACATTTTTTCTCATATTCAACGCAGGAAGCATTTATTTCACGGGGATCTCCTGATAAGAACAATTGCTATCATGTGACTCACTTCGTGAGCTCTGATCATCTTGATGGAAATCGACCACTTTAATGAGCTCAAAAAGTGTTGGCTCACACACTTATCATTTTGTCTAGAAAGCTTGGTTTCCGGTGCAGGAACGGGATTTTTATCTCAATCCTTAGGAGAGTTATCGTCTGGAATGACATTCGGAAGAGTGCAAACATCAGGAATCGTTTCATAATGCCTCAAAACGGATTTCAATAGAAACAATTTTCAAAAATTTTGATTTTAAAATTTTCCGAGCCGCTGCAATAGCAAACAGAACTAAATAGACAAACCATCCAATAGACTATGGACAACTCATTGTATATTCTCCTTATTGGCAAGAACATACTAATAAAAATCTAGTGACTCATGACAGCTTGCATACGAGTCCGCAACCACAGAAGTTTCTTTGATGAAAGGATTTAGTTGTCTATACTAGCTAGCTAAGTACTTTCGCCGAATTCAGCCTCATCGAAAACTAGTTCTCCCTGGAAGACAATGTGCTCCACCAACATTTGCATTTTCTCAACTTAACAAAAAATTGACCAAAGAAAGGAAACCAAATACTACTGGATTTGATGAAGGAGGACCAACCATAATATAACTCATACTTTACTTGCGTATGGGAAAATAACACAGGAATTTCATTATTGTCAGGAAATGGAAAATTTAAAACGAAATATGAAAGTCTCGCCCATTTTCATGAAACTCACCCCTTTCCTCAACAACCTGGGTTTTCTTAGGGTGAGTGGAAGGTTGAGAAGGTCAACCCTTCTCTATGCTACCAAGCACCCGCTTATTCTGCCACGTGAGTCACACCTAGCCGCTCTGCTTTGTGATTATTATCACAAAATAGCTTTGCAAATAGCTTTGTAATTATTATCACAAAATAGCTTTGCACGGTGGTCCACAATTAACCCAGGCACTGTTGCAACGCAAATTTTGGATTGTTTCCATACGCCAATTTTTGATCAACCGCTAAACCCCTTCAACCTCGTATGGGCGCTTTACCTGACGTACGTGGCTGACCAGAAGCTTGATCCCCGTCTTGTTATGACGTGGTCTGCGTAGCGATAGAAAATGCTGCACAAGATGGTAAGATGCTGGAATATGAGTAGGCAGGTAATTTTGGTGATCGTGTCAGACTTTTCCATTTCTGCTTAGATATGTGGAGGCTGAGGATAACTTCAGAATCTCTTAGAATTTCCTAATATTAGGTGAAGATCGGGGGATATAAGAGGTATTGCAGCATGGTATAGAAGCTTTCCGTGAGTGTTGCGCTACCTGGCGTGCCAAGTTCAGGGTCGATGAAAAAGTGAGGAATGGTTACTCTTGCTCCAACCATATGACCCTGTTTCTCTTCAAAGAACGATTTGGTAATAACGATAACGTTCGCAGTATACTCAATCGAATTCCTTCTCTTTTATCGGGCTAGAATCTCCATTGTTTTCTATGTTTATAAGTGAATCGAAGTGCGTAAGGAGATGTTGACAATCACCCGATCTTCGACACTCCGGCGTGATGTTTGTGAAGGCGTCGAATTATTCATTGGTTAGTAAATACCGACATCAACATAAGTGCGATGTGGTGTTCAATCGTGGCTGTTGCATTTCACGTTGCAAAGCGAGTTCCGTAGGGCGAATAATCGCAAATGTAACTTTCGTATTGTCAATTCGATGGCGGGTTCAAGTGTCTGCAGGAGGGGGGCCCAGATTGCCAGGCTTGACGTAGGCAGGTACGCAGTTGATGAGAAGGTAAACACGGGATGCCCATATATGTCTACTTAAGTGCACCCGGGTGTCTCACATAGATCCTGACTCCCCTTTGTTTGTCGAAGGGGAGCGAACGTTGCTCGAACTCGTCCGAAGGAAATGGAAAGGAGATGAGATGTAGAGCAGGCGACCCAAGTTTAGGAGGAGCTCAGGGCGTGAAGGCCCTTCTCAGCTCGCTTACATCACCGATCACGAACCATCTGCGTTTGAAAGCTCCTCAATTGGTCGACTCGTCCTACGAGCCTGCGGTGGCCACAGATAGGTACAAGACACTCATTTATTATTATAGGACGGGCATTCAAGGAGTCTCTAAAGATTTCGATTTGATTTACTCACTCTTTGTGCCTTTTTGGGCCGCTGAACACAAAGTTTTCTGCCAAGAACTTTTTTTGGAATTCTTCGCCAAAAGTTTGCACTTTTTTCGGATTAGACCTACACCTTTAGAACGTAGTGTTTTTCCGTCAAAAATAACCCGTACAAAAGTAAAACAGGCCGAATTCCCTACATTATCCGTTGAAAACATTTTTCAAACTAATCGTTTCGCCAATTGAGCGCGCCCAAAACTTCCATATTCTCGGATCTAGTGGAATCCAATGTTTATGCGAAAATCACTCTGGCCCTGTTAGAGTACTGATCTATGTACTGTTTATCGTAAATAATTTAAATTGGACTTGTGTTTTGAATGGGTTTCAGTGATTGCTAAATATAAAGTTCTAACCTTCCAAAACTGTGCATAGGTAAGACTAGTGGATCGAGTGGTTGTGGGTGTTTCTCCTCGTTTTTTTTTTTTTTTTTTTTTTGTATTTCGGCCCTTGTGAGCTGTAACCAAACTCAAATATTTTTCCACATCCACTTTTACACAAATTGTCTCAAAGTTCGTCTTAGTTGAGTCTAGAATTGTATTAGTAGGTTTTTTCTAACATTTCTTCTTGATGAATTAAATTATTTTTGTGGTTGGTGATACACGAATCTGTGGGTTTAGGAGAAAAATTACGTAGATTTGCTTTCCCCAAAATGTTGGACCTTTTTCCAGTTTTTCCGTTGATGCACAGATGTGTGCACTCGAGAACTGATGTTTTAAAGTCGCTTTTTTTAGTGTAGGTCTCATTATATCCGCACGGCTCCAGACTTTGGACTTCGGAAGGATTCGTTTGGCAGCTGTGGTGGCTATTCGATGCCTCTCTTCTTGAACATATATTTCCACATCTGCTGAAAAATTGCATCATTCAATATATCTCCCCTATGATTTTTATCAAATCAGTCTTGAAAGGTGATGAGCAAATCATCTCCATATTTATCTTTGTACAGCTTTCACTGTATTTTATGTTGATTAGTCATTTTCTTCTATCTGAGCAATCATCCAGGCTCCAGCAGCTCATAATCGCTATTATCCAGCTATGAACGCACATATTCTGCATTACTGCATCAATGGCCCGTGAATACGGGCCTCTTCTTTTCTGTTCTACGAATGTTTTTGATGTTCGTCTTCCTATAAGTTCTATTCAATACTTCTTTTGATCGTATGATCTTATCATCGTAGGCACTGAAATCGACATGCTCCTCTCGGCGTGAAACTGCCCCTTAACAAATTCATCATCTCGATCACTTGCGTCTTTCATAAATTGATCTCTTAAACTATTAGTAACATCCCCAATCTGGTAGCATCACAACATTTTATGACTGGGGTTGTTTTTGGTTTCTGCTGTTCAAAACTGTTTGGTAATGGGCAATCCATATATTTATGAAGCAACTGCACCTATACTAAAAAAAAAGAGGCCTAAGAGTTAATCGTGAAGAAACAATGGAAAAGAAAAGAGTATGGCTAATATGTTGCCACCTCATTGTTTCTTAACTATATTGAAAGATGTGCTTATTAGAAGCTATGGATCCCTCTTCAGGGAACAAGATATTGCTAACCCATAGAAATATTCATTGCCTGAATGAATCTTTCAAAATCGGGAATTTTATCTATAGTTACTTTGAGTGAAGAACCACAAATTCCTATAATATTTTAATAAACTTAATTCGTAATAGAACAGTTGGACTTGATTTTCGTATAAATCCTTAGGTCACATAACTTCAACGCCCGGTACCATCCCCTAAATGTTGATTTAAAATTCGCGATAAATTTGTTTTGGGGCTTTCTAAAGATGACTGTTATGGAGGTGTCCCGATGAAAATTCGGGGAACACATTTCTTTCGTCAGTTTATAATCACCCTACTGTTGGTATTATATATATATATATTTGAACATCAGCACTGATTCGTTACGGTTTTAGAAGGTCCTGTAACTGAAGACGATGATACTGAGATTGATAGCATTAGTATTGTGTATGAGGAGTCGAGGAATCTCATATCTGGTCGATTATGACATCAGTGGACACGTTACACTGTTGATCAACCTTATTTTCCACCTAGTTGAATTGCCTTCATCAAGGGAGAAAAACGTCGACCCAGAGACAATCGACGCCGACGACGCCATAACGCCCGCCTCGTTTCACAAGGTTCCCGGCAAAACTCTGTGGGGTCAGCAGAGCGTGATCCAAACTCATCGCCCCGCTTCCACTCGGGAGGATTTCGAAATTATTCAAACAATTTTCATGAGACTTCTTCTCGTTGCGCGGGTGCATCATAACGGGTTACAGACGATTGCGGAATTTAGTTATTGTATGGTAATTATTATTGGTTTTCGATGCCGAATAAAGTGGAGTGGTTCGTGCATATCATCAAAAAATGGACTTAGCATAGCTAAATAATTCATGAGGCCGATGAATGAACGGGAATTATCACTTTTTTATATTGCGGGCTCCTGAGTTCATCGCTGGGACGTTTTACCGTCGATGTGTTCATTCGTTGGACACGCAGGAATGTTTACATTAGTTCACATTACCTGATCGATTTCGAGATACATTCTGAATTATGTGAGAACAATATCCTTTTACCACGAACATGTCAATCAAATTATATAGCCGAGTCCTGCAGTTGTACAGTAATATTGCAGCTATATACATGCATATACCTAAATCTCCAATAACCTGAAAGCTCGACAAGTGAATTTTCCATGAAACCTGGAAACGTGACTTGTGGGACTTTTACTAATACTGGTAAGTAACCTTGGGAAATACTTTTTTTTTCGAAAGAATTAGCAGAATATACCTACTAATTCTACTTTAATAATCAAAATCCCTTTCACACCGTAGTGGGATGACTGATATGAAAATGATAATTTTCACAGATTCAGTGCAGAATCTTTTTTAGAACAGAGCATAGTGTCACTCCATTAGTTTATTGTGCAGAAAACATCAGCTAAGATGAATCGGAGTAGCTTCCTTTCTTATTGTAACATGGATGTATAGTATTCGTTGGAGAACTAATTACGAATTTAGGTTTGAGTTTGAGCGTGTCCACAGTTTATTACACACATAAGAAAAAAAAATTGTAGAATACCATCTGGAGACTTGTACATAAGTACCCACCACTTCTTCTTCCATCAATTGAACGAAATTGAATCGATGATTGATTATGACAAATCGATGTTTTATGAAATTCCCGTTTGCTCCGACAGCAATGGCACTGATATGAAATTGATTATGGGATTTTGTAGGGAATGCCTGAAAATGTCATTAAAATCGGTTTATATAACAAAACAAGGGTAACAAATGGAATTAACAGTTTTTTAAACATCCATAACACGTCATATCAATACCATAAAGGCTTTACTTTGGAAAGGCGGTATGTAATTCAGGACTTGAAAACTTATCTGCTTGTTTGTACTTACAGGTTTACTGGAACCCCTAATAGGAAACATTGGATACCCCTTATTTTTTGCTGCACTGTGCTCATATCAAAGCCCCATGAACGTAAAAATTTATAATCTTGCATATTCAAAGAAGTGCAAAAATCGCGCGAATCCTTGCGAAGACCAGAAATTTGTTTTTAATCATACCTGATACATTAAACTACTACACTACAGCCGACAAATTCATCACTGTCTTCCACCGCTCATTGCTGTTTCAAACATTACCAGAAGGCTCGAAATGTCTATCGCTCCAAAAGTGGGTTAATTCACACATACTTTTTGTACAGAAACGAAGTTTTAGAAGATGGAATCGAACGAAACCAACGCCAGCAATTTTTCTCGATTTTTGGCAATTTTAATGGAAGTGAGTTGGAGACAAAAGCTTAGAATAATCGCTAAAAATCGATGAAAATTGTTAGAGAGATGGCAGTTTCTGTGATGTCAAATCACAGTTTTTGCCTTTCGTCAAAAAAAAAAAAAAAAAAAAAAAAAAATTCCGTACAAAACATTAGATTTTAGTTTCAATGGTTAAAAAGTGAGAAAAATTGTCAAAAATCGATATCATGGGTCGAAGAAGCTAATCAAGGGAAGAGACATGGGGTACATTCAAAATCAGCGCGAACTTTCCTATAAGAATGGAGCGTAACATAGGTTTTTTTTTTTTTTTTTTAGAAAAAAAACCCCCATTTTGCCTCTGTGCGGCTGACAGAAGGATTTTTTTAAATCATTTTTCGATTTTTAGAATTCACGTACTTAGATAGTTTCTCCGGCGAAAAAAAAAGTTGTTGGTCTCCAAAATCAAAATTTCCACTCGCGTTTTACGTTTCCTGCCATTCTGAACAACTTTGGTTCCGTGTCTGTTTGTCTGTGTCTGTGTCTGTGTGTGTCTTTTGCGTGTCCGCCAAGTGACAATTTATTTTCCTTTTTTTCACAGTTTTCATCCGATTTGAATTAAAGGTTATGGAAATGTGCCGGCTAGGGTGTAGACGGTCCCCGATTTGTTTCATCGTTCCTGACTCAATACTCCACTCTGCGCATCCGCAAACGTAAATATTACCGAGCATAATTTTCTCACGCCCTAGTCGTCCTCTTTAGCTCTGATATGGATGGTAGATGGGAGATGACAACTTGATTATTCTATATCAATTTCAACATGTTTTTATCATTAATGAAGCTCCTCGACATGCACCAAAGTGAAATCCTATAACGACCATAATTTCCACATTTTTCATCCGATTTTGATGAAATTGTCTGGGAATGCGTGGGTTAAATTTTAAATTTTCCCTTATCAGTTGGATTGTTGCCAAATCAATAGGTACTTCACTCTGCGCATGTGCAAACGTACATTCCATTATGCTCCTTTATTTCACCCTAGTCGTTCGATTTCGCTTAAATTTTGATGATAGTTGGGAGAAGATGATTTGATTACCCCATAAAAATTTCTACATGATTGTATCACTAATAGCTACTGCGCATGTGCCAATGTGAAATCGTTGAAACGACCTTAATTTCCACAGTTTTCCTCCGATTTTGATGAAATCGTCAGTGAATGCGCGGGTTAAGTTATAGATGGTCCTGTACCCATTTCATTGTTCTCTATTCATAAGTTCATTTTGCGCATGTGCAAACGTAAATTACATAGAGTACCATTTTGTCGTTTCTTAATTGACGAATTGTGACTTTTTTCGCTACTTCTTAATTTACTCTTTTCAGCTATGGAATTTTTCAAGCTCATTTAAAACTTTTCAATGATCCATGAATTCATAATACGTAAATGAGGAAGCCATGTGCCACACCCCAATTGGGTGACTTTTTTTCCCTAAAATTGGTGGTTAACCATTTTCCTCCCCTCTCAAAGTCTTCTTTCAATTTCTTTAATTCAAATTGCTCAATTTTCAAAACAATTTAACATAAGCAGGTATAATATGATAATTTATGAAAATTCGATCATACGATCATGTTGTACGATGTTTTTCCCCACTGATCCTTATATATACGAGTGTAAAGATAGTGTCTGGTCCATCGCCCGTCAATGGAAACAAGGGCCTACCCGAAATTCACGAGGGTGAAAGGTCCGTCCTCTCGTGAGCCACTCAACCGACCAGAACAGGCAGCTGTCAATGACGCAACGGGTCCGTGAACCGGGAGCGCCAATAGAATTAACTTCACTTCACCTAATTTTAGGGAGAAACACGGAAAACCTCTCGGGGAAGGTCATTGCCAGGCCAGTTATTCCCGGTCGTGCAAGAGGGGGTCAATTCCCAACGACCCGTAATAATTTGGGTCCCATTCAAAGCTGTATGACCCGGATTTGTTCTCGAAACGGATTGATATATTAATTAACATGGATACGTTCTTGGGCTGGGGGTCAGTCTAAAATTTATTTCCTCTAACAACGAAGCTGCTCATAGGGAAATGTAACTCCGTCAGTTTACATCCGACTGAAATGGTTCACCACTCGTTGAAGAGATTTAAATTTATGCTGAAATGCTGTTTCCTGAACCGTTCCAAAAATGAAAGCATCTGAGCTACGCACAAAGCCATTAATGAAGTATGAACAATCCTCGAGGTATAATTAAGTGACTTGGTATAACATAGAACATGGAAACATATGGTTTTTTCTATGTTCTGTGGTTATAACCAGGCTTCCTGTTCATTAACCAGGTACGTAAATAATTTTGTTCGATTTTAACGAAAATTGTAGCTATCTACCATATTAGGTACTTACTTTGAGAAGAGAAATAATTTCATGGTCTTTCGTCGATCAATCAATGAGTGTTTCCCACGTATTCATTTTAAATATTTAAATTAATATACATTCTTTCTAAGAAATTTGAACATTTGCATTCTCATACGATCATTGTTTATGTTTGTTATTTACCTTTTTTTAATGTTTATAATTATTATTATTCTGATGAGTGAATAAAGGAATGGAGTGAATCTATTACGAACTGAACTTTTTATTAGTAACTCGTCATTATGTTAAACGTCAACAGTTAGAATAATAATCAATACATTGGAGTTGTAGTAAAAACTGTCAAAAATGATTTTGAATGGACCCTTCACGGGAAACCCTTTATCAAAATTTCAGCTTTCCAATTGTATAGTCAATCTTACTTTTACCTTGCTAATTGAAGGAGAAAATTATGATTCATTGTTGGAAAACACAGTTTTTAAAATTAAAACGAGGGTTTTTGTAAAAAATTACCCTCCATGAAAATAGGAGTTTGGAGCCGGTTTTTGCGTATATTTTCTCGCTTAATTGAATGCTAGGTAACAGTTGGAGATCTCCCCAACTCCGTTACAACCGAGTTTTACACATTTAAGTTTGTAGCCTTTTTTTACGAATCAAGTCAGTTAAAAAATATTGGTTTGGTATCAGATAGATTGGAAATTTAACTATCCTTCCCACGATGTCCTTCTTTTGAGTTTGCAGTGACTCTAGGGGGAGTAATGGCCGTGTTAATGTCCTAATGTAAATACACGAAAAAAAATTTTTTTTTTTCAAAAAGTAAACTACTAAAAAACTAATCAATTTAAATACAAACCTTCAAGATGATCTTTCGATTAGAAATGTGTTGTTAAACCGATTCCTGAAGTTACGTTAGCCTTAAACCCAACAACAATGTAATGTATGAATTGAAAATGCAACCGGACCGTGTGAAGCATGAGCTGACTTGGGTATGAAGGATGGTGTGGTGAATTAACCACCAACTTTCACCAGCCCTTTTCAGGACTACCACATTTAAATTCTCAAAGTAGAATTACACACTTAAGACGTCGGGTTAAGCCCACGCAAAACAAAGTATTTCGCCCGAGAGTTTTTACGAAAAACTCTCTCACGGACGAAATATCCGCACAAAACCAACAAGCCAATCACCCACTGCAGGAGAGAGGCGCGTCAAGACAACACACAAAAGTTGCCTTGAGAACAACAGCCCGAGGAAGCGATCAATTGACCTTTACGGAGCTCAAGGGCGAGGCTGGCAAACCAATACGACAATCTTATGCACAGATTGTGAGAGAAACTATGCGAGCCAATAAAGAAACACCTGGTGAGCTAATGAAATTAAGCGGACCAACCAGGAGACAGCCCGGATGAGCTGAGAAATTGAGAAACTAATTTGCATACTAACCATAAAGTGGCCACCCCCTCGGAGGCGGCCACCCCCCTATAAATACCACGCACGGAGCTCAGCGTGCTCATTCGAATCTCAACCTCTCCGCTGATGTCATCTCTCCTCTCCGACGAAGTGACTACACGCATCGAGCCAGATTTTCAACCTTCACCTTCTCAACGACTTCTTGATAGCTTCGAGTGCGGACTCCTCCACTCACTATCCAACGAAGTTCTCTTCAGTCAGGTTACCCGGTGCAAGCTAAGATTTCCATCTCACTTGCACGCCCGCTGGGGTGAACCTAGTCGTGCCACCCGGATCTCGCAGCCCTAAGCTTTTGGTCGCCCGCAGGGACACGCCAGTTAATCGCACTTCTCATACGATCCGATTAACTGTCTACGGAAGTCCTTCTCAGGACTCGGAGAGGACCCTAACATCGATCTGGGAGAAAGATCTGTTAAGCGAGTCCCTCCTCTTCAAAAACCCTTTTTCAGAGCCAAAAAGGTATTCTCGAACAAATTTTATATTTCGTTCGTACGATGGAGAGAGGTCCCTCTCTCCTCACAGGAGCCGGGGCGGAGGATCTCGGAGCGGGTGGCAAATCCCCCGAGACACTCGATCCACCCGCATTCCAACAACGATCCACAGCTAATTTCAGTGATGGGATCAACGTGTTGCCTACCAACTCTGCGACAGACTTGGTGATTACGCATTCACCTGTACAACAGGTCGAGGATACTTTCCAGACCTTCTTGGAAAGAAATTCTACCTTCAAGCATGAATATCCGCGATATTCAACGCACGGTTACTCCGCCGACACGAGTGCATTATACACTCCCGTCATGCATAAATCACACGATCGAAACGGTACTTTTCAGTACTCCGATCAAGCCAACTCGGCTCCGCAGGCGAATATCTACCTAAAACCCGATTATTACACGGGAAAACAATACCCAGCTCTACACCCACAAACGGTTCGAGCCGAGCCTAGCGCTCCTCACGGCTCAACAATGAACGAGCCTTATAATTCCAAGATCAACCCCGTTGACCTTGACAATGCTGCTTATTTCCCGTCCGGAAACCACCTAGGGTTTAACCCTCATAAACAAGACATGGGTAATTTTCATAACACCCCAATTGGTATACCTACACCAAGTAAAATGTATATAAATCCACTTGGTATGAAGGATGGGACTGATAGTTTGGTAAATAATCGGAAGCATCCATTCCAAAGTGGGCGTCGTTGGCCAATGAACATATCACTTCTATCAAAATCACGCAGCGAGATCAGTTTTAAATTACCGCGGGATCGGAATCTCTTCAAAGTATGAATCAAGTATTCATAAAAAATAAAATTCAACTTTAAAACTATCAAAGAATATTGGTAATTTTAAACAAAACAACGTAGAATGGCCGTCATAAATGAAAAATAAATTTGTGAAATGAATGGGGTAGGTAGGTATTCAATCAAAATCAAAATAAGAAATTTAATATTGGTAAATTATATAATTTATTTTATATATAATTATGTAAATTAAATATTATGTTTAATATTATTAATTTATTATATACTTTTACTGGCTGGTGGAGGAAATTAAACAACATAGGACATCTCCCTCAAGGTTAGATAAAATTTGATCATGGATTCGATTGAACTCGCTCGCAGTTTTGATTCCGAGTGATAACCGGATTATAAGTCCCCTCATGTGTAGAAATGGTTTGAATGGCTTTGCTTTTCTCGCTGACGTTTATATGTAAGTTAGTCTTGAAAATATCCATATGGCCAAAATATGTGGAATTTCGAACATAATTCAGGTTGTCGTCAATCTTCCTAATTGGATAATGTGCTGATCTGAGTTGCTTGCTGACAGCGACTTTATAATCAACTCATGAATGGAGAGAACCATCTGGCTTGGGAATCATAACTAGGGGTGGCTGTCAAGTTAAGTGTTCACTTTATTCAATAGAGCATAAGGGACTGGTCTTTCTTTGATGAAGACAGGTTATGAATTTTCGATGTAACAGTGAACTCAGGCCCACAACCGAATCTTGGCTTGAATATAATCATCAAATTGATACAATATGTCTGATAAAACATCTACTGAACTGATATGTGACACTTTATGGTGTAGGTCCAAGTCTCCCAAACAGATTTTGAGGTGTCGAATCCAGGTTCTCTCTAAAACAGGGGAAAATGGAGAAGGCACAATGCTCGAGAGCTGTATTCAACACAGACTTCAGGCACTTTTAAAGACTTGAAAATACCTGATGTGTATGATCAAAATTGAACATGTGTTGGCTTAATGTGTATTCTTGAGATTCAAGTAATGGAAATCAGGTTTTGGAAGGAGTGTGACGCCTGCTCCAGAGTCTACTTCTATGGTTTATGATGGGTTACCCTCAAAGAGCACTCCTACAAAATGTTTTTCTGAATCAGAATTGCTGGATACTTTAAAAATGTCCATGATTTTGTTGATTGATTTTGAATCTTGCAGGAACGTGACGACGAGGAAGCTTGTTGCCTGAGAGTTTGGAATGTCCCTGTTTGAATTCTATTGCTTCAACAGGGTGGTTATACACGCTGAAGCAACACTACCAGTTTTTTTTAAACGAGTCACAGTGAAGTTTTGAGACGTCGGAATGACTATTTCTGCTGATGGTGTGGTTTGTGCGAGAGCAACGGAGAAAGCGTTTTTTGATGTACCTAAACGTTGCAATTAATCCCGGACCTTGAATTTGAACGGGAGTTCTGATAGTGTATAGAAAATATGTTTGAAGGTGGGGTCGAACGATCAGGTTTTGAAATACGAGATTTTGAATGGGTTTTATGTTGTTTTCACGATTATGTCCTATTCCATTGTTGCCATCCTCATCGAGGATGACGTGTACTCGTAGTATCAGTGATATTGATAGATGAAATTTGTTCGAAAGTTCTCGGCTTCCGATTTCGGATGCTTCAAGAGCTAGTTCCTTGTTAAGAATTCCTTCAAAAGCAAGTAAACGGGATATCTGGGACTTATCATGCGTTGAACTATGACGTAACGGATTTCTTGGATATTTTGTGGGGACCAGATCGTTACAGTAGTGGCGGAAGAAAGACTTCGTCGTTAATAAATAGGACAAGCTCAGCAGGATCCACCCTTGCGGAATAGTTGACTTATTTCTCTGCTTGCATCGTAATCTCAGTTGTGTCAAGGATCTGACGGGTGCATCGTGCAAGAGCGACTGCTCTCCTACACCCTTGGCCAAGCAACCGAGTCTGCGTTAGAGTTAATTATTAATTACCGACCCAACCTGTCGTAAGCGCCCTGTTATCTTATCCTGCCGACCCCAGCGTTACGATAAACCGCGGTTTGTTCTCGGAGTCGTGCGTTTGGGTGGCATAACGCTTGCAGTTACCGCGCATTTGTGATAATTTGGTCAAGTTCGTTATTGGAACACATGAACAATCTTTGCAGTTCATTTATTTATATTATATATTCATCAAATACGTTCCGATACATTGAATAGAACAAAATACGATGCTAGTAAATTAATACAAAGTACTTGATAACGTGAACTGCCCAGACATACCTAATATGGAAAAAATACAATTAAAACTACTAGCAGACTCAAAGGAGGAGATATTCAAATTATATTGTAGCCCTGCCAAACTTCTTAAAAAAAACATGTGCGAATAGAACAGAGGGAGTAAGAGGAAAGTCAATAGATCGCGAATGACTGAGCTAGAGATTTACCTGTTTGCAAATCTGCAGAACGGGTGATTACACTAAATAGTTCGTGGCTGAAAACGGAACAGCAAAGATAATAGAATAGAATACTAATTTATTGGCAGGAAGGAAATACAATTTAAAATGGCATACGAGCCGATGGAATAAATTCCAAATAAAGTAAATTTCCTCTCGTCCACCAACCAAATAAGTTCATAACAACAGACAATAATAACAATCTAATCTACACAGTTAGTGTTCTTTTACTCAAAACCCTTTTCCGAAAATGCACGAAATTACTGAACTTGTAAGGATTAAATCTACATGCATGAAGGAACAGTGAAACTTTTGAGTATGCATTCTTTTTTTGCTGTTTTGCACGATCACGGGCGCGAATCTGGAGGGGGGCTTGAGCCCCCGCCCCCCCGCCCTTGGATGGACCCAAACTTATACTAGATAAAATGTGATTCAATATGTATTGAATACTTGCCTTGTTTAAAATGGTTGTCAACATAGTTTTTTAACCATATTATATAGTACCTAATAAGTTCAGGCCATTGCCATATTATTGTAATAACTTGATTAAACCTTAAATGCAATCCTTTTTTCCTCGCTTATTGCAACTGATTCGTCGATACGACGATACCACACAAAAAAATCGTGATTGGACAAAAATAGTTTTTTTTAAATACCCAGCTGTATATTAAAAATGTATATAATATAATATTATATGTATTATATTTTAATATTATATTTTCACGTATCAGCTTTTCCAATTGTTACACTCGTTTCCTTCTCTTCTGATTTTTTCAATTAAATGAAAAAACTGAATTGAGAAAAAATAATCAAAGACGGAAGAGAATTGGAGGAAAGTTTCAAGTTTACGATATTTAACACCTTTACATTTCTTTCATCCCATCTCGAAATTTCACAATCCCGACGTTCGTTGAACTAAACCTCAAACTGAATTGAAAAGAAAAAAATAATCATCAAATGAGTTGTAAAAAATGAGAATAAAAATAAAACAAATACATATATATATATATATTATTTTGAGGTATTACAGAAGGTTGGAAAAAGGTAGGAAACACTTAAATAAACTTACAAAATTGAGAGAATATTTCGCTGTGTCCGCGGCGTCAGCTCTAGTGAAGGGTGATTTACCCTTCCACAATAGCTTTGTACCTAGGTAGGTAGGCATTGCTAGAAAAAAAGCAAAATATGACAGGATGCTCTTGAACAAAAATGTACATATTCTATTGAAATTTAGTAGTCTCTATGACGAACATAAAACTAATTCGTAATGTGGTCAATTCATCCCTGTTGCGAACATAAAATTCATCTGTATTGCAACACATTCGTCTTACCGACTAACACGTTTTATCGTTCATTTTAACTCATTCGTTTTATCGACTAACACATTTCATCGTTAATTGCAAACATCACAACGTTAATTACACAGCACCGACGACCTGACTGTCATAAAATGAAAAACGTCTGCCTAGTTGGGTGGGCATTAAGGGTTCTTCACATATTGCAACATGCACGGATAGAATTAGTTGAAGAACAAAGTACTAGTCGACGTTATAAGAAGTTGATGTTTGCGCATGCGAAACTATTATTAATCCAACTGCAATGAAATTCATGGGAGAACGTCTAGGACCTAAACCTAACAATCCTTGAAAAGTTCATAAAAATTGGTCCGTTAGTCTCGGAGTTTGTCAGTGTCGATGAATTTTAGTTTTGCGCATGCGCTGTAATTATTACTTCACCAAAAGCAATATGATCCATAGGGAGTTTTTCTGGAATATATGCCCAACTAGTTCCAGAGTTCGAACGAAATCGGATCATTAGATGATATTAAATTGACGTTACAATCAATAAACGTTTGTGCATGTGCACAGACTAATATTCATGTGACGGCGATGAAAATTATAGGGAACCGTTTAGAGGCTACCGCGCACAATTCCAGAAAATTTCATCTAAATTGTTCCATTAGTTTCGGAGTATTGTCTGTGTCAATCAAACATAGTTTCGCTCATGCGCAATCTTTATTACCCTAACAATTACTATATAATTGATAGGTCATTCTTCTAGAACACATACCATATTATCTACCGAATTTGAACGAAATCGGATTAAAATATGATGAGAACGTTACGAGAAATTCGCGTTTTGCGCATGCGTACTGGCTACTGTTGATTCGACAGCATTGAAAGTTATAGGAACCGTGTAGGAGCTAATCCGCACAATCCCTGAACATTTCATCGGAATCGGACTGAAACTTGGTACAGTTTTGGGCGTGACAAAGATTTACCACAGACAGACATTCAGACAGACAGACGCGGAACCAAAATTGATCAGCTAGTTCTGAAACGCAAAAAGCAAAAGGAAAATTTGATTTTGGAGGACAAACATTTTTTCTACTTCAATCACCTTCGGTAGTGAGGAAGCAAAACAACTCACTAAGGCACACTTTTTTCTTCGCGGTTTCAAGGCCAGCTAATCAGTGGAAGCTGAAGCGGGTGCCCCCCCCCCCCCCTGCCCATTCTTCCAGAATCACTGAAAGGATTTTGGAAATTCGAGGATTCGACGAACATTGCATTTCAGGGTTAAGAATAAGTCTTTTAGTTATTTTCTTATTTATTTTGAGTAGCTTTAATTTTTTGCAAATAACAACTCAAAATCATACTAATCTACAAAGAAGGTATTATTGGGGGCCCTTAAACCCCTTTTCAGAGTGTAAGAAATTAAACTTTTTTGTAGGTACGTCAAAATGCTTTAAACGAATTTAGACAACTGAATGTTAGATGACACTGCAGTACGTTTATGCGTGACACTTCATTTATGCTCAGGCTGAATACCAGTTTTACATAAAATTAAAAGGTGTGAAGTACGGCATTACTTTAGAGGAATCACAAGATTTACCCTGCTTAGGAGCGATGGGAAATCAACTTCTCCGAGCACCAACTTCGGGAAGAATGAAATTTCTGCGAAGCTTCTTTTAACACTGAGGCTCAACTTGTCGGCGTTCCCCATTTCCCACCAAATGCTTCGTAACTCGTCGATTCGGGGGTAACGTGAACCTTGTAAGCTGTACAATACATAACTCAAGAACCTGCGGTGTACCCTTTCCATCTAATTGATGCGGCAACAAAAGTAAGGACTCCAATCAACAGATGAGTATTCAAGCATAGGAAGGACGAGAGGTTTATGAAGTTCAATTCAAAGCTGGAATATGTGAAAGCAGCCAAGTAGAACCATAATACTATCCGAGAACGTAAGCTGGGTGTCAAGGATAACTCCCAAAACTCGTGTCAAAACAGATCGCTTAAGGTGTGGTCCTATAGATATGATAGATCGGTACCTGGTTGCGGTTAAAACTAATTGTCAAGCACTAGTATAGGTTGAGTGGAGTCCATAATTTTCATACGAAGTGACAATCGCATCGAGAAATTTCGCAGGGTCAAGTAGTCGGCACGAATAAGTTTTCAAATCATCAGCGAAGAGAAGGGACTCGATCCATCAAGCATAGTACCCCCGAATAATGATTCAGCAAGAAAAAGAGTGGGTCCATATGTTAAACATTTCCTGAAGCTTTTATCCAGCGTCACTTTTATCTAGGAATCTTTCATCAGATCTTCTTTCGTATATAAAATGGCTTCTCAGCAAAATTTTGGTTTCAGGGAATGAGGTTGGAAGGTACTTTCCTCGCATTTTATCACAATTTGATTGAACTGAACGATGCCATGTGTAACTCCGGATACTTCGACAGTATTTTTCATCTGCTACCAGGTTGCCGTATGTTTCAAACTTAAAGAAATAGGTTTCCAAGGGTGGGCTCGTTAGAAGATCTCATGATGTTATCAAATGTTCCAGTTAGTCATTACGTATTTTCTTTTTACAAACAACCCTGAGTCATCGCTCCTGTATCTGGACCGAAGGTCGGGACTTTTGATTATCCTCCGTCAGTTTTTTATTTTTCTAACAATTGCTCTTTATATTAAAAAAACTACGTATCAATCTGTGATTATTTAAAAATATAATTTGCCTGTGAGTTAAATATTAGGTCCAATTAATTTAATTAAACATTCCGAGAGTGCATTTTGTAACAGAGTAACCGCCATCGAGGTCCCGTCAGGGCTTCAGAGATAGCGCTGTCGTTGTCCTGTTGGTGAAACAATCCAGGTCCCTGGAAACCAATCTACTCCGAATAATTGCTCCTCTAGTTATTACATGGTAGCACGAGCGTGTGACACTAATTGTCTGAAATTTAATACTTGCTACTCTGTTTATTACATGGTAGCAAGAGTGTGGAACATTAATTGACTGAATTTACCTAATTCTGTTTTGTTTCAGCTTTTAGTGACGATCCCATCTCTGTATTTTTTCTTTTCCCTGCACGAATTTCTTTATTTCAATCCCCACCTCATATCAGGTCTATTCCTGAGAGGTCATTCTTTCAAAATAATTTATTGCATCACCCCATTTCAAGATGATTCCTGTGTGAATCGCCTGGGCTACTCCGAACATGGCTCATTAAAAGCTATTAGTAGAAGTGGTATCTCTCGATGACGGGATACTGTTTAAACCTCCTCTACCTTTTTATAAAGGATTTAGGCCCCCAATGCACCTCTGGGGGGGGGGGGGGGCTAGATCTCTGATATGGTAGCAGAGCATGGTTTGGTTTATGCACGGCTGATGCCTAGTAGTCCAATCCACTATTTTTGGGGCGTTAATGTTTCAGAAGAAACATGGCCTGGGGTTCCAGAAGGAATTCCCATTATCACCCTTTGGTGTATAAATAATGTCATTGGTCTTTGATTTATAATTTCTCTTTTATTCCCCATTTATGTTTTCAATTTGTAGCCACCTGAGTATTGCTATTATGTCAATTACCAGGTTAGAGCACAATTTAAGTCCCCAAATTCGGGCAAATTAATTTAAGTGCCCAAAGTTGGGCATATTAATTTATATCAATTCTATTTTCCTAAGGTATCAGTCTCCATAGTTGAGCCACCGTTTTGTCCCGATTGTTCCAATCTTTGATTGGGGGTTAATTACTTAATGAAGTCTTCTTATGAAGATTCATTGACAATCCATCCCGTTTTAATTTCTCTTTTATCATCCTCAATCGCCAATGCAGCTATTTATGAATGAGCATCAGTTCTCAGCTATTACCTATTCCACCTAGTTAACATACTTGATCTTCAATCAAGTATGTCTTTAAGGGGAGGAGTGTAACAGAGTAACCCCCATCGAGGTCCCGTCAGTGCTTCAGAGATAGCGCTGTCGTCGTCCCCTTGGTGAAACAACGGGCGTCGCTGCCTTTCTCGTGTTCTTGAGAAACTGGGTTTGGCGTTGGATGGGCTTTCCAGGTCCCTGGAAACCAATCTACTCTGAATAATTGCTCCTCTAGTTATTACAATTTTTAATGTATTGTAAGTTAGTATAACGTGCAAACCTATCTTATCTTATTTGCAATATTGAATCTTGTTCCTATCTTGTAAAAACCAAGTGTTATTACAATAAAACCTATGGGTACCCATTCATTCATTCCTACATTTGAACCCTAAGGAGCTCCTCTTTATTAAAAAAATGTTTATTATTCCCAAATTCCATTGCACTTCCGTACAAACTGATGATGACGAAGCAAGCCATGTTTGTTTCTATGATTTCATTCTTATCACTCTGGCGCAGATGTTTCATCCAAAATTTCATCAATTCCCTATTGAGGGATATAAAAAATGTCCCAGAAAGATACAGCAAAAACAAATATCCTAAAAATTTAAAAATACTTTTTTCTCATAGCTGTAACTGCTGGAATTTTACGAAAATGATTACTCCCACTATTACTAGTTAAATACTGTTCCCAAACACTGCTTTCCAACGGTAAGGTTGATTTTATGTTTATTGTAGGTAGTTACTAGTTTGAAGAAAAACGAGTTTTAGTTCCAAATTTAACATCATCATTCATTAAGTCCATTTTCCGTTTCATTGAAATTAGGGTTATAGCGTACTAGAATTTAAAAAATTGATAGCACAACCACTACCTTAAATACAATGATTTTTTCACGAAGCAGCGTTTATGGCAGATCGTAAACTTATACTCGTCACTGCCCGATACGATTAGAGCCAATTCTAAAATAACATTTACAAAACTAATGCACAGTGTTACCTGAGAGACTTATACAACCAAGATAAGCAAATTAAATACCTGGAAGAATTCGAATTAAAGTAGCATTCTACTAGTTATTTAGTTTAATACTACGTTTATCTCTATACAGGGTGTCCTGGAATTAATGAGCCAAACTTCGGAGATCGATTCTTGAGCTCATTTCCGACAAAAAATGACTTTTAGATACATATTTTTTTAACTCTTAGTTTTCGAGTAATTCAATTTTGAGTTTTTTTTTTCCGTTTTCGACCATAAGTCACTAAGTAAAACAGCAATAACTACAATAATTAAAACAGTCAGTTTAAATTTGAGGATACCGTTGGAAAGAACGTTCAATTTCCTTCCTATCTAATGACAAATCAAAATTGCTTAGTGGGATTTATCTGGTGAAAAAACTGCCTGAACATGACATTTTCACAAGTTTGTGAAGTTCCAATTTTTTAAACCGGCTGTGACTGTCCCATTTCTGTCCTGTTTTTTGTGTACCTCATCTATCTGTAAAAACTGGCCCAAGATCTCAGCTTTCCAGCGGTATAATTAATTTTTATTTTACTTTATCAATAAGAGGATAAACGTTTTTGTACATGCTGAAATTGCACATGGATATTCTTATTGTCCCTGGTTAACACACAGGCTATATTACGATCCTCCAGACTTACTCCTTCATCGAGAACTCGGCTGTCCCTAACGACGAAGCCTAGGTATATACAACTTTTTAATTACGGAAGAACATGAAATGTTGATGGAGTGGGTTCACGCGTAAAGAACTTTCGATAACAAATTCAACGATAGGTACCAAAACGATTTTGGTGGGTTGAGCCGAGCAGTTTTTATTTGTTGAGAAAGATGTCCGAAAATCGATATTCAAAACGCCCTATTAACAAACTGCAGCGATGTTGTTTGGGAAAAGTTTTTAACGTAACAAAGTTTGTCTTGAGTTGGTTATAATGAGGAAATTCTAACTTGAAAAATTAATTAGGCACGACTTGAAACTTGATTGCTGGTATTTGAATCGAAGCCTTTGGGGGACTGCAGGGAAAAAATTACATGGTACACTAACAAATTGACCCGGTAAAAATGACCCGTAGATATGGGTCCATGCAACGGGTAATCGGTTAGTTTTATTATATAGCTCTCTCGCTCTTACTTTGCGGTTCAATTCTACAATGCGAATTCATTTCCACCTATTTCTAATTACTATTTTATTGTACTTTGAACGGATTTACTTCCATAAAAAATTAAATGGTACCTCGGAGCTTCGTAGCCTTTGGGAAATGGACTTATATTTCACGCTACTATTTCGCAATAGAAGAAGAAACTATTTCCGGTTTAAGTATAATTATATTTCTCCAACTTTTTTACATTTTCTGGTTACCAACACAAGGTGTACTTTAAGTTTGTCTGAAGTGACACTTCATTGAGTTTGGTTTTTCACACTCGTTCGTAGTTAAAACGCTAACATTAATAACAGTATGAAATGATGAGTTTGTTATACAATCATAGCCTTCCAACACACGCACATACGTTTGTTTGGACAATCTTCACATGTTATTCATCGATTTCGTTTGGATTCCGATTTTTCAAAGGTCATGCCAACAATCCAAAAAAAAAAAACTCGGAGTTCCCCTCAGTCGTACCTCAATTTGAAGCCAAAATCTCCTTGGATAACCTCAGCATCAATAGTTTCGATTAAAATGAGGGACCGAATGGGACGCATCCTTAGGAATCAACTCTTCAACACCCAATTGAGGAACTACATAAAAACATACTAAAATAAATTAACATATATAATGTAAGGAAAGTTAGTAACTCATACTACAAGAATAAGCTCAATAATGGTAAAAATGACGCAAAAACAATGTGGAAAATTATAAACGACATAACTGATCGGAGTAAAAAAGATGAAATAATAAATGAAATAACACAAAGAAGCATGACATTTAGGAATGAAAGCGATCCAAAACTCGGCGCTCCGCGCCCTAGTTACCTCTATTTACATACTTTGAATGAAATTATTGAAACACAGAATGTTTTTTAGCTCCACAGTTTTAGTTCCACATAAACCCGTGAAACCCGCATATAAGGATGACTCAGATTTTGTGGTGTATGTTATCACTACCATGAAAAGTTGTTTTATTCATTTATTACCTGCGCAACGACTCACCACCAGCTCAATGAAATCATCAGAAATCAACAAGCGGTTGCACTCATGTTAGCAAAATCAATTATTGCGAATGATCACCTGTGTGTAAACAATTATTCGAATAAAAATGCTCATAATTCAACTTGTTGGCAACGAACTTCGCAATAGTTACATAATATGGCTGGATAAATCGAGAGTTTTCGAACGAATGGTCAACGAATTTTGTGGGATGAAAAATGACGAAGTACCATTTCTCTAGCAACGACTTGGTTGTGAGAGGAAATCATCAGAAATTGTTGCAACACATTTTCGTTACACACAAACGTAGGGTCAGGCGGGGCAAGTGCGTCTCTTCGTTTTATTTTGGTATGAGGCCGCTCTATTTTAATAAGTTTCTTAGCAAATGATAGAACAGGTGTTTATGATCATCTGATAACAATTTTAACCTCCTTAGTGAACAAAAAGTGCTACAGTAAATTATAAAACGTTATTGCCCCATTTTAGACGGTAGGGCAAGTGCGTTTTCAAAAAGGGGACAAGTGCATTTCATTAAAAACCACATGAAATTACCAGGAAAAATAAGAAAATCAAGGTCTTACAGCCTAATTTCCATCGGGAACCTCTTCCTCAAACCCCACTCACAACCGCACGCTTCTCCCAAACCTCAGTCCGATCTTATTTAGCAAAACTCTGGAGTCTTCAAATTCTCTCTCACGCAAACTGCATTCCCCAACCGACAGCGAATCAGACGACAGCCAACAAGTGGATGAGATTATTGACCATTTTACCAACTCAGGAATTCATGTTGAGTTGCTAAAACTTATCTATTGGACGTTTTATTTTTCATGAACAATTCATTTTGACATATATCTGAAATCTACCTACTGTGGTTCATTTTATTTTGATTATTTTTTGGGTAGAAAGTTGAAAACGCACTTGCCCCCCAACATGGGGCAAGTGCGTTATTTGAATGCTTCTAGGTTTTTTCCAATTCTTAATGAATTACTAGCTTCAATTCATTACATCTACACGTTTTTTGACGTAGAAATGTCTGGGGAATGTAATAAAACTGTAGTCATTATTTAACTTGTAGTTTGAGGGAAATGGTAGCATCACAAAGTCAGATTTTTGAAAAGCGCGTACGCGCTTGACCCCCCTGACCCTATCGTTTTTGGTTGGAAATGCCAAGGCTACAACTCATTCTGTGTTAAAATCGTAATACTTCTTGATACGACCACATTAGCAGCTGTAAATAGAATATGATTTTAGTCTCGCATTTCACGTACAGAAATGAAAGGAGGTCTACAGACCCAGTTCTCCATCTTCTCTTATCATAATCTGATGCGATAACACAATACTGATTATCAGTCTCCTTGGTAACAATGAAGCAGTTATGATAGTGTGGGTGATTAGTGATTGTGTACTTTTATGGTTCAGCAAACGAATAATGAAGGGAATTTTCTCCAGGAGATTCGCCCGATTCTCCGAAGACAAGAGCTCGAGGTGAAATGAGGAACAGAGACGATAAAAATCGGGGTCTTCAACTAGGAAGGAAAAACGCGTTGAACCAGAGGATTCTGATGAGCTGATTAGGGCGTGAGGATTCGCCAGCATAACAAAAGGAGAATTCCACCCCTTAAAGGGAGGAGGGAGTGGAGTTAAGGGGGAGGCCCTCACGAGTTAAGAGGGGCTCCCGAGTATATAAGGTGAAAGTAATAAACAGTCGGGAGAGTTTGAAACCGTTTTTGTAGTAGAGATGAGACGTTTCGGAGCGGTTTTACTGTTCGCTCTGGCGCTGGCCAGCGACTCAGGGGAGGCGCCCAAGGGGAAACGCGGGTTGGGGGATTTCAGTGATTTCGGCGGAGGCTTCTCCGAGCTCGGCGGTCACAATTACGGAGGTCAGAGTTACGGAGGTCACGACTTCCACCACAGTCACGGAGGTCACCACCATTTCGGGAGCCACCACGTCCAGGAGCACCATGAGAAGCCGCAGAAGCACGAGGAGCACCACGACCACCACATCAAGACCATCACCGTCACCAAGAAAGTCCCCGAGCCCTACCCTGTTCACGTGGAAAAGAAAGTCCCTGTAAAGGTATTAAACACTATTATTTATTTTATTTTCAATAATTGGAACAATTACATGGCAATCAAAACGCAAAAATTATAGCACTTATTGTCATTATAATTTGCATTAGGGTGCAAGGGATAGTTTTAGTCATATTCGAAAATTTGTTGACTTTGTCAAGGGTGTTATTTTATTCACCCTTATTTTTTTGGTTATCTGCTACATCAGAAAATTCTACATCTTATTTTAAATTCAAAATCACGAAATTTAAGGCATTCATCCGTTTTAAATTTGGTTTCCCCTAAAATCGTTTTTTGACACAGTTGTTGACATCAAAATTTTTGGTTCCTCAAAAATACGATCACCATCAATTGACGCAATTTTTTTACGTTCAATTTGAATATATTCCAGATAAATGTGTATAATTTTTAGCATTTCAACTTTAAAATTTAATCAGATCAGTGAGCACCAATTAGTCAGACTTATCAAATGTATTAATTACTTAACATCATTATTGATACAATTAGGTACCTAAGTTAATCACATGATGCTTAATGTTGTGAATTTCCTCAGGAGGTGAGGGTTCCATCATGATTTATCATATCTATCATATTTTCATGGTCCTCCTAGCTTTTCTAAAATATCTTCCTCGTCGATCCTATTTGCGGTGTTAATTTTCAGAAATGATTGAAAATTTAGTGTAAAGCATTCAGAATCTCGCTCGATTTGTGTGATTTTTATTTGGTTATGTTAAGAATTTGATCCATTTTTGAAACATACGTCAGGAGTTTCGAATTTAATTATACTCGTAAAAGGTGGTGAACGGAGGGGCTAATACTGACAAATCGTGATGATTCAACTATTCTCGTCAGGTTTTCGAGATAATTTTTATTCAATCATGTGTTTGGTCAAGTTTTGGAACACAGATTAGAAGTTCCATATTTCATTATGGAAGGGGGTGAACAGAATGGGTAATAACGGTAAAGCGTAGTATTATTGTGATGAGTGATGATATGTTTGTTAGGTTTTTTCGATCCAAATGCCAGCCCAGCTATGCAACCTTGGACGGTTTTAATTTTCTAAAAGTCGAGGAGATACATGAGTGGGGGGGGGGGGGGTTATTCCGATAAATCATGATATTTTCGTTTTTCTTCTTCTCCTTTATAATTCTCACCAAAATTGTATACAATCCATCCATAGGGCGCTCCTTTAATGCATGCCTTAAATACCAAGAGAGCTATCACCTGGTTGATTCAATAGAGATCAACCTCCTATAAAAGTACATAGTTCCTGTCTGTGTCAAATGATGAGTTCCCATAATATCTTCGTAGAACACTATAAATTACTCAAGTACGTACCGTACAGTGCTGTTCTTTTCATTGTCATGAGTATTATTGAAAAATACTTCAATGCCTTCAAAATTATAAGGAATAAAAGTCCCCCCCCCCCCAAAGCAAAATTATTTATCTGGGATATATTATCTGCCCTTATCTAATATCTTATTTTTCCGATTACGTATGGAAGAAATAAGGAGAATGAAATGATGAACGATTCAGTGGGTAGTGGTGGAGTCTCCTGCTATTTGCTGATCTTCTCCATTTCAAAGAAAGTAGAAGAACGAAACCTTCCTAGGTGTCATTCCATTATTCTCATCTTGTCTAGGAGAAACTCGACCAAATTTTTACATTCTAGTGATCAGGATGGAGTCCGTTTGACACTTGTTGTCCCAGTCAAATTTAAATGTTATAAGGTGAAAAGGGAATAATTTAGTTCACTCAAATGATATAGGTCGTGTCCGTCATTTTATTCGTTTCCTCGGGGCCTAGAGAGGTTCCCTATCAAATTTCACATGTCCGGGTCGGAAAGGAGAGAATTCGTCTGCCTTTGGACGATTTTCATGGGATGAAAACTAACGGAGTTACACTTCCCTAGCAACGGAGTGGTTGTACGTGAAGTTTTTGGTCGACCGCCTAGTAAACAACACATCCATGTCAATAAATCTGGAGCGCACGATTTCGAGTTTAAAGGTAGTCATTCCTGTTCCAAAAATCCTGGTTATTAGGTAGTACCCCAAAAGTGTCCCCAACTATGTCCTAACTGTATCGTTTAGTTAAATTGTCCCGTTCACGTAATCCCAACGACTACCGCGTTCTTCAATATGTTAAAACTTTCGGGACCGAGCGGCTTCCAGATCTCGCATTTTCTTAATCGTCAAATAATTGCTGGTCCCTATACATACAGTAAACCTCTAAGGCCATCATGTTAACAACCGCCTCCGCGTGGCTTGGAAGAAGTTGGGTCGGATACCTTATCACCGTACCAAGCTAAGCTGATACCACGTACCTACCTAATAGTTATCTCAATAAAACAACACTAATAGCCGTTCGAATTGACTGTACGATTAATGACGGCTCATTTCGTCAACAAACTGTAGATAAATCGTTGAAAATTACTTGTACTTCACAACATAGGTAATAATTCCACTCGAGAGATGCACTATCCGCTCTACTTTGTGTACTTCCTCTCCACTATATCCTCGTAACAAAACAATACTATGATCGGATAGCTGATGTAGGAAGCAAGGGTCTTAAATAAACCGAATGACAATGGTGATAACTCGCCTCAGTAGGTATTATATATTTTACCGCGCTCACGCCAGTTCCCACTCACAAACACGTCGACGGAATATTTTCCCGCCAAAGTGCCCATAGGGTGTGCTAACTGATCAAAGCTATGCGACCCGGGTGGTTTTATTCGACTCATTGTCCTTTGTCCTTCCGCCGAAAACTAATCGAACAATCCGCAAGAAAGGACTAGTTCTAATTTGCTTCTTCAGCACCGCCTGTGCACCTGATAAATAGAAAACTAGAACGACGGGTGGGTTCACCGAGACTCGGAAATACCTTCGTTGGGGCATGCGCAGTGTAGTGTGGCCCCTTAGTTGGCCAGTCTCCGAGCGCCCCAGGTAGCCTTCGGGAAAAGGTTGATAATCATGGACAAATGTTCTGCATAGAAGGTCTATCCGGTATAAAAATAATAACCCTTTGTGTAGATAATTACTTAATTTTTCATGAAACGTAATCATCAAATTTTGAAAGAGGGTCCAAAATTATTAGGACGTTCCTGTGAAGCTAAGCTTCGTCATTAGAAGAACGACCTACCTAGTAGATTTGATTCAGGGGGTGTGGGACTACCCAAGCATGAGAAAAAAAAATAACTGCTTACAAATCCGTTTCAGAACATTCTAGGACCTAGAGCATGAATTAAACCATATGGTATGTATGTTTGTGTACGTGAGTATGTGATTGTGTGGGTGATAAATTTTGTCGACACCACCCAGGCAACAACTCTCAACGGATTTTCGTGATTTTTTTTGTTCGAGTTCAATTTTAGTCTAGTTGTGCAACAAACCTTAGGAATTTTGGATGGATGTCGTGGTATGGGGTGAAGGAGATAGGTATCAATTTTTTCAAGCGCTGCCCAAGCTACAAATCTCGACCGATTTTCGTGGTTTGTATTAAGTTTTTTGATATAGTTTGGAAAGTAAGTGAAATGGAAGGGGTGATACTGATAAGCCAAGATGCTTTTTTTGTTCAACTATGAATTCTGTCTACTTTTCGAAAATGTGTCAGGAGTTTCAAATTTCATGATAGAAGGGGGTGAATGGAGGAGGTAATAGCTATAAATCGTGATATTTTTACTATATTCATCTGATTTCCATCACATTTTTAACGGTTTTTCGTATTTATTATTTGTTTAATCTCCAGATTTTAGTCCAGTTACGCAACCTTGGATGTTTCAAATTTACTGTCAGAGGACGGTTTAAAGGGGCGGAGATTCCCAAAAATCATGATGATATATATACCTATATTTTCTCTTATTTTAATTCTCACCTAAATTATATTAGTACACTCCATTCATAGGGACGTACCTGTAATGCGAGCATTACTTACCAGTATGTTTATGTCTTGGTCAATTAAAAAGGTTCGTTATTGAAAATAATGAACTGAAATCAAAGGTTTAAATGTGTCCAGAGCCAATAACTAACACCTGCCCTGGTGCGGTTGCGTTCACCCAACAGAGCGCTTAGCGAATGGCCTATTAATAAGATCCCTTGGCGAAACTCTCGGTTCGTCATCATGTTCTCAAAGCCAGTTTTGTCGTCTTTAATGACATATGTGTACCTTTAATAATAACTGGCAATTACTTACTACTAACTGGAAGGTTAACCATTTTAATAGCGGTAAATGTAGAAGCGAGCACACGCCAACGGCAACGGGCAACCGGATTATTCCGCTGCCTTCTGTCGAGATGCAGTTCCCTTTCGTTGGGTTTTCACCTGAAAATAAAGTGGTGTGTTGGGGTGGGCAGGCGGATAATCGACTCTTGGATCCAGTTTGATGATCGAAAGCACTCGTGTTGGCGCCAAAGTCCTCAATCGCGTGCCAAAATCGGCTGAGCTCCCATTCACTTTCTTTTTGCAACGGGAATGGTCAGATTCTGTTCTGTGGCACGTTCAGCGCACGTGTTACTTCCACATTTCTTGTTTTAGCGAACTCTTGTATCTGAATGGGAACAATTTGCAGCTGATCTTATTCAAAATTGACTGTTACATAAAATTGAAATCGACTCATAGTCATTTAAGATGGATTTGAATGGTATTAGAAACAATAGCATTGATTGATTTCCTCAAACCAAAGCATAGAAATGGTATAATACAAATCTCTTTAGAAAATAAATTTTCAGGGGATCCCATATCCTAAATAATTTACCAAACAAACAATATTCTCAAGGAAATCACAATAGAATCAAATTGTGAGGTCGCGTTTTTGTTGCGATCTAATTGACAATTTGAAAAACAAAACCTTGCAACAGAGTGAAGTATAGGAGCGTAACAATATAGTTTATGGTGGTTTTTGAAAAATTGTTGGTGGATCAAGAACGATTGAGAGTTACTTGGTAGTTTTTGAAACTTGTTGAATTTGTTCATAGGTAATTTAACTGATCTTACCAGCCATTCTGTTCAACTAACAGGTCGATAAGCTGTTTTACTAATAGATGTTCCCTTGTAGATGTTGGGTAGAGTACCACTCGAAAGTCTTGGATCAAACAAGTACACGCTGTTCGATAATACTTTGCATAATTGACAGTTTTCTGCACATCTGCGGCCCAGTCTCCAGGTTCTACAAAAGTCAGTGAAAAAACCAATAGACCCAAATGTCACGAATTTCTCCTGATGGCAGGCAATCAATGAAACGTGAGGCTTCAAATAAATAAGAGGCCATCGGCTGGAAAGGTGACGCTAAATATTCCCTGGGGAGAAATCAAATA
Source organism: Adelphocoris suturalis (assembly GCA_030762985.1). NCBI lineage: Eukaryota > Metazoa > Arthropoda > Insecta > Hemiptera > Miridae > Adelphocoris > Adelphocoris suturalis. The sequence continues at coordinate 85,833,435 of CM061042.1, forward strand.
CGACCAGTGATCTCTAAACTTTCCAACTGATCTACGTAACACTACCTACTGCCCAACCTGTAACTCGGGGTCAGATTCAAAATAGGAATTTTTCGTTCTCTAAAAACCAGATGTCAACTTGAGTGTAAAAGAACTAAATCACTGGGAACTAAGTTGTGGAAACTCATTTCAATGATTAAAACATAATTAATTAGAATCACTATGTTAAAATACAACTTATTATTAGCATTGATATACAATGTGTTTTTCGTGGAAATGGTCAACGTTCCCGATTAGCTTCCGTGTTTTTCATTGATTTTAAATGAAATTCCCATCCCGATTCCTAGTTTGGTTTAGCTAATGATATAGCTAGCAATCACCTTTGCGACATATAACAGAGAGATTGCGATCAATCCAGTTCTTCTGATAGGCCTATCTAACAACGTAAATAGGGAGACTGATTCAGTGTATCTTTAGAAAGTCTCCACTAGGGCATGTATTGTTTTTCTGTTCGGTTGTATTGGGCTCTTGAAGAAAATTATTACGCTGCTGCGATTATATAATTTCGTCGTGAAAATGTTGCTTGTGTTCGCCTCAAGAACATCGCATGAGTTCAGGTTTAAGGAAGTTCTGGTAAATCAAAGTTCAATCACAATTCTGAAGGACGGACAGCTGAAGTCAATCAGTCTTTGAGAAGTCTTTTTGTACTATCCAACTTTATTATTTATATCGTTCTCATGAACGGAAAATTAAAAATTTACTGTTAACGTTGAGGTGATCACCATACCTCGAGATTCTTATTGAGCTATTAAGTGGACAATGTTATAACGATACGTCAATACATAATGTATGTATCTCCCCGCGTTATAACTTTTGTCATATCATTTATCCTTCTAAATGAGTAGAGCATTTATACTAGGTGCTACTAGCTGAATATCCGTCTATGGCAAGTTTTCAAAAACAGTCAGTATTAAACGTCACCTATCACCCTCCCACCATTATCCTCTCAGTACTAAATGTTCAATCAGCAAAATCGGATGGGATGCATGGGATAATACATGATAACTGTAGTGTGTAAATACGTGTGTAAATTAAGATAAAGAGAAAATTTTGGAAGAAGAACGGAAACTACGTTTCACAACGAGCATTCTACTCAACTTGTTATGGAAAAAAAGAAAACTCTTGCCTGGCTGCCAAAACATCGTCATGAGAAAGAGCGAAAAAAAGAAAAAAAGTTCATTTTCCCATTGGTAAATCACTTTTTCCTCACTCAAGGTCATCTCCAAAAACTAGTTGATAGCCAATTTGCTTGGGTGGAACATCTCAGAGGCAATAGAGGGATGTCTCATATTAGGAATATATCTCATATGTGGCCACTTTCCCCTACTCACCTAAACAGTAGGCGGGTGTGATTATCAACAAAATCGTACGCTATTTTGGAAAAATATTTTCTCTTACCAATAGACTATAACTTAGCTGATTTTTTCACAGCCAATTGCTCTTCAAGTAAAACCACTCCCAAAATTTAGGAAATTTTCATGTCATCTCAAGAAATCACCTCTCTTTTCACCTAATAGAAATTGATAAAACGAAAAACTAAACAGACAACCTTTCCAATCTTATCGTTCGTAGTAGTGTATTATTTTTTCGGTTTTGAATCTGAGTAGATGGGTCAATATTGTGATTCAGCCAAGATAGGCGAAACTGGGTTTCCAGAAAACATTTCTTTAAACGAATTTATGATTTTTCTATGCCCTGGCAGGCTGTTGAGAAAGTATGAAGCAGGGATTCTAATGTATCTTCTGACTGCATTTCTGACGTAATATGCCAAAGGCGACCCTTTCTAAGAATTCAAAATAGCGGCGGCCTGTTCGGAACTGAGAGAAAGCCGTGTAACGTGTACCGCTGGCTCTGGGAAGATCGTAAAAATCCCGTCCCCCCACAAAAATGCTCCGGTCAAGCGAAATTTACATTGTCCCGGACTTGAATAGACTTTATCATCGGTGAAGTAACACCGTCCCGGTATCCCAGTTACGTTAATTCGGGTTACAGCATCGGCTTCGAACTAGTTGGATCCTCTTCGCTCGATGATACAATTATCCTTAATTAACCCAGTGCTCGGGAACCATGGCTTAAGCTCGAATGCATTCATAAGCTGATAGAATCTGTTGGCGCTATGAAAGAAGAAGAAGCATCTTAAATAGGTAAATGTCAATATAGGAACAAATAATGAATTACACAACAGACGGTAGAGATCAGAAAAACCTTCCTACCAAGGCTTCTAAGAGGTATAATGAGGGAAATTGAACTCAAGTACCTACATTAGCAATGAATAATTCAGAAATATTGTGGAGTAGGGGTGAAGAAAGCGTATGCCAATTTGAATGAGCAGTATAGATAGAGAGAAGTTTTACGTATCAGTTTCGCGCATGCGCAATAAGTTTTCTTCAACAAATTGCTATAAAATTTACAGAGAACATCCCAAATACTCAATTCCACACCGAGTATGAACGAAATCCGACCGATATATCGAACGAAATCGAAGTTATAATTAACTCATGTTATAACACATGTGCGCACGGCCATTCTATTTCCTTCACTTCCTTGTCACGAGTTATGTACGATAACATATTGTTGGATTGACGGTGCACTGGTAACGTTGCGCCTCAGAATTTTCAGTAATTCCACACAAATGAAAATTAAAAGTTACACTTGTTAATTCAAAAACCTAGCTGACATCCCTAATATTATTCTTTTGAGATGAATTCTCGAGATTTTCGAATCCTCCAAAGAATAGCCGATATAATTCTAACAAACCTCTCTCTCTCTCTCTCTCTCTCTCTCTCTCTCTCTCTCTCTCTCTCTCTCTCTCTCTCTCTCTCTCTCTCTCTCTCTCTCTCTCTCTCTCTCTCTCTCTCTCTCTCTCTCTCTCTCTCTCTCTCTCTCTCTCTCTCTCTCTCTCTCTCTCTCTCTCTCTCTCTCTCTCTCTCTCTCTCTCTCTCTCTCTCTCTCTCTCTCTCTCTCTCTCTCTCTCTCTCTCTCTCTCTCTCTCTCTCTCTCTCTCTCTCTCTCTCTCTCTCTCTCTCTCTCTCTCCCTCTCTCTCTCTCTCTCTCTCTCATGGGTTGACTTGATAGATTTAAGGGAATTGTCAATTTTACAATGAGCTTGGACGCTATAACATTCCGAATTTATTTCGGCAAATTCAATTTGTTATTGAAGTTTCACCTAGTTTTTTGTTTTTTCAACTTACGAAGGATTTGGATTTTTCCAACGCAAAATGGTAGCCGAAGGGCCTGTTTATCCAAGTGAAGTGAGCTGAAGTGAGTTGAAATGAGCTATTTCAAACTATCAATGGAATTTCCTAGTCAAGAACAATCTTATTCTTCTTTTTGAGAGAACCAAAGGATATAGACTGACTTCAGAAATGTTATTTATGATGTAAAATTTAATCAATGATTAACATAGAATGAGAGCTCGGGAGCGTTGCACTCTCGTTTTATCTTGCTAAATAACACATTGCAAAGGAAAGTATCGTTACCAATTAACGACATATCCCTTTAGAAACATGAATGACAATTAACGTTAACCCTTTGTTTAACTAACTGCTAACTCACCGTGGTCATTTCATCAAATTGCATTTGATGATGCTTGACACGTTTTTAGAAAATTGGGTAAAAGAAAGATTTGCATGCTAAAAGACACGCCAATTTAGTTCAGAGAGCAGTCAAATTATGCAATTTACTAGCCGAAATTATTCAGTGCCTTCTTAATTAATATACAGTTTCTCTAGATTCAGTAATAAGGTATTTTGAAGAATCTTTAATGAAAAAAAAAAAAAAAAAAATCGATAATCTAACAACATTAACTTGATTAGTCCCTTATGGAAATTTTACATCCTGCTTCGACATTGCATAATCTTTCCATTTTCTAATCAAATCGGAATCATCACAAGTTTTTGTAAATTTACATCCAGACCTCTGAAGACATAGTCGAATAAATTGACCATTTACTACCGACGAGATTAAGACATTGCATTTGCATTGATCTCGTGTGAAAGGACGTCGTTTTTCAACAATGATGATGCTGATGAAATTGAAAGGTTTCGTAATTGATTCCACGTTAAGCCATCATTATCCGGGCTTAGGTTTCCAGAGGATCTTCTCCGGATGAGAGTAATTTTCTTGTTGTTGCTGTATCGAGAAAGTCAAGTTTCGTCCTTCCAAACAAAACTGGTGATGCGGCTTCCGCGAAGAAAAAAAAAACTTCTCTCGTTTTGATAGGCCGGTTCTAAGCGGTAATTGGCGAAATCTCGTGCGTGGAAGGTATTATGCGACAGACATAACTTTATGGTGACACGAAGCTGTCAGTGTTGGGGAGGTAATTACGAGGTTTCTTCATTATGGAACGTGAATTGGCTACTGTAACTCTTCCTTTCGATGCAGCTTGACTGCGTAACAATGATGAGCTTATAGGTCTAACGAGCGACCGCTTGTTTACGTTCTATTTCCGTTAGCGAAATCATGCGAATGTGGATTATCTAGCTAATGACTGAATCCAGCAGAATTTGAAATTGTTAACCTAGCTTATTAGTCGAGATATGTACTGACCATCTTGAACTTTGAACTGTCAGGATTGTTTAAACGAGAAAACTGAAATAGAATCGCTTTGCTATTCAGTAATTTTTACAGTATTCTCATGCTTTTCTCTGGGTCAAGTAAAAGTACTGCGATCTAGGAAAAAAAAGAACGGGGAGAGGACCTTCAGACTCCTCTTCGCTACCACATGGACCATAATACCTATCTAACATTCAAAAACATCGGCGATGCAATAGAGTAACTATTGATAATGGCAATTTCATCTAGGTAATCAGCCCGTGAATCAAATTATCACCATGGATGGAAAATATAAATTAACCCGTCACCAACTTTCGAGACTGCGTTATGGGCATTAAAAAAACGGTAGTTAGTGCGAAATGTGCTGACTGAGAAGTTTTAAAAGAGATGGACTTCCTGCACGATCGCAAATAGATTTGTTTTGTGGTACATCCGCTCCCGACAAATGTACGTGATGTGGATCTGAAACCATATTTTAAAAGCCTATTGGAGCTCAGGACTGAGGCAAATGTATGGTACTATGATGAGTTCAAAATATTCTCAAGTTATTTAGCTTCAAATAATTTACTTACCTATTCATATTCAAGTACGTGATATCATGGGATTTACAAACGGCACAAGGGGTCGTCAGTGGCAAATAGATACCTATATCATTCAAGGCGATAACTCTCCTTAGGATTGAGATAAAAAATCCTTTCTTTCGCCAACAAATCAAGCGCTTCGAAAAATAGGATGACTTTGCTGTACTGCATTTTGTAAGCAAATCAGTTTACCTAATTACAAAAAAAAATGTGCTTGAAACAATCATTAAAAATGGCAAAAAACGACTGAAAAATGTTTACTTTATATTTGTTTAGTAGATTACTACTCAAACCATCGTATTAGCTATGAACTAAAAGAATCAAGAAATTATGCTAAAAAATGTACCTAAATTTCATTAATATGTTCCAACAATAACTGCTTTAATAATCTTTTGTTGAAAACCGGAGTTTTGTTTACAACAATATTCTTGCCCTAAAATTGATAGTAAAAAAATTTTCTGAGCTCAAAGTGTTAAAATTAAAAAAAAATAGAATAAGATAATTTATAAAAGATCGTTTGAACTGACATGGTGCAAGACAGTGTACTATGTTTATTGTATTATGTTTAATGTTTATTATATATTTATTATGCAATGTAAGTTATGTATTTAATTGAAATAGTGTATTATGTTTAATATGTATTCTGTTTGTGTTATTATTGGTGGATTTACAAATTTCTCACATCAGAATCTCCGGTGAAATTAACGGGGTTGTACAAATTGTGAAGACCTCAGAATCGATCATTTTCGAAAGAGATCACCACTCATAGACGAAGAGGAGAGATTCGAGCTCAAAGACTCATCTCTATGCAAATGATTTCCCACCGCTTCGCCATCATCACCTAATCATAAAATAATCATTGAGTTACCTCTCCAGTTATGTCTTCATGGTTTTCTCTTCGTAATTGTCTGCCGCCTCTCGCTCTTGCCAGGGGGTCGGTCTTGTTCCAGGTCAAGATCCCGGTCGATATGCTCCTTTCAAATAATCAGGTAGGTATTCCATATGATTTATATCGGGCTTAAACGGAGGCGAAACGTGGTGAATAGTATACTCACCAGTGAGGCTGACCAAAAGCCTCACTCAGTAGTTGATATCTCATTCTGAACTAATCAGATCAATGAATCTGAGAAACAGTGAGTAGACATTTGCGCGGGGTGGCGGGAAATCTTGATCAATCTAGTAACTTCGTTGTTCAACATCGATGATGAATATAATTACGTATTTATTCAAATGTTTGTCTTTTTTCCACGAGGAAATTTCTAAGAGCTTGAATGTTATAACTTCTCGAAAAAAAAACATTTCAAAAGCACAAGAAATCCGTTAAAAACGGGTGTTTGACGACCAATTTTTTATTTTGGGAATTCAGAACGATTGTACCCTATGAACTATTCAGAAAAGAAGGAAAATAACTGATGGACACCAAAATTGGAGGAAATTTGACTCTTTGCATGTTTTGGGCTGGTAACAGTCTTGAAAAACTTATTGCTTTGGAGAGATAGATGAAAACCTGATAAATGGTGTGGTGTTGGCACACGGTTCTGGCACCACGGCGTCCAACCAATGACAAAAACTATAAAGTAAGTTGGGCGCATATGGGAGGGCTATCTTCCAAATAATTTCAAATTCCAAAATTGAGGTCTGAATCGTGTCGCGAACAAGCAGGCAGGCAAACATACAAATACAGATCAAGTCATAAAGTATAGCCAAACTGCGTTCGGAAATATGTAATTATTAACGATTATGACGGTGTCGAAGTGTAAAAATAGTGATTTTTCGATATGATAAAGTATGTATGTACCTCCGCTGCAGGGAAGTACATTGGAACATTGATTATGTTGCGCTGCGCCTTCTTCCAACCGACGCTATCAATACTTACCTTCATCAAAGCAAAGTAGCGAATATCAATACAGAATAAAAACTTCACTTCATGATACAAAAAAAGGTGATAAACATAAAATTGTATTTATTCTTACAATATAATCATGGAAAAAATCTAAATTCTGGACAACATAGAGCAGCAAATAGGCCGGGCGGTACGTAACAAACGGTAGACGAGGAAGCAGACAACCTTTGAATCTGAAGATAGACATTAGAGAGCAAGCTAGGAATTCCCTGTTTACGAACTTTGCGCGTAAGAGATAATCAGCCTGACGCTCAATGCTAGAAGGTGGCAGCGCTCCATTAAGGCCTTTAGATTCAATAATTTACAGCCGTTGAAGGAATCCCTAGCTTAAACGCGATTTTGTGAAGGAATTCGTGTCGCACTATTACTGTGAGTGGCGCAGCGATCTGCGATTAGTAGCACTATAGAATTATATATAGTACTGTTAAAGCGGGAATAGAAGTAGATTCACTGGCATTATGCGTTATGAATCTTAAGAAACGTATTATCATTTACGTACCTTGCGGGTACGGCCTGATGATGATGTCTTTACATAGAAAGCGCTCGCCCCTGGCAATCGACTTGCTAGAGACGATGAATTCCTCCGAAAGTAGTAAATGATATTTTTACTACTACTACTACTACTACTAGCGGATATAACCCTTTAGATCTAATAATGAAACACGCATAGCTCTACTAGCAACGGCCACAATGTCGTTGTTGAAATTCAAACGTTCGCCCCAACGAACACCCAAACCCAAGTTCACACCAGGAACAGCTAACCTACCTACAAACTACTAGTTGAGCGAGCTGGCGTCCACATCACTCATCCCCTTTCCAGAAATCTGACCTGTAATACATAGGTATGTTGGGTAGCACAGATGAGGGAGGAAGGATGGACCAAACTCAGATACAGCCAATCGATTACCAAAAAATTAACGTCTGATTGGCTCATAGGTAGGTAGTTGGTTATTAAGAAACAGTTTTCTTCGCCGATATTAAATAGTTATAAATTCATGGGTATACGAAATACTCAAACTTCAGAACAATTAGACAAATATAATTTAAAAAAAAAACTAAGAACTACAAATGAAGAGTACGAAAATTCTCATATGGTGACTCGAAATTTTTAGTTTTACACCACAAGAAACAACGCACCCAGATATTGTATTTTTCTTCATATCTACTCGTATGTATGTAATTATTAATGGATATTCAAGACTCGAGGTTCGTTCAACAAAAATTAAGTTGGAACCAGTATCTTATGGAGTTTGAGACCTCAAGATCAACCTATCATTTGAATAGGACCGCCGGCCGTTGGCGCTAAGGAGAGATTCGGGCTTGAAGGCTCATCACTATGCAAACGATTTCCCACCCCCCACTTCTTGGCCAACCTTTCGCTCTTGCCACCTAATCATAGAATAATCATCATATTACCTGTACTGTTATGTCTTCATGGTGTTGTCTTTGTAATTTTCTACCACTTCTCACTGTAGGTCAATTTTGTTCCAGGTGGAAGTTCCAGTAGACAAGCCCTATCCTGTCTACGTCCCCAAGCCTTATAAAGTCTACGTAGAGAAGAAGGTGCCCTATGAGGTGAAAGTTCCCGTTCCTCAGCCCTACACCGTCTACAAAAAGGTTCCAGTTCCAGTAAAAGTGAGTCGCAACTCTTTCTTGGTACTATACCTTGTGATAGATAGGAGTAGTTCCTTCTTCTTTATTCTTGCAAATGCTATACCTTGGCATATTCTTGAGGTTATTCAATCTCCAGGATACTATCTGGGTGTAGCAGGTAATTGCCTCTCCCCTTTGAAGGGGAACCTACTACATTCCCACCCCTCCATTGTTATACTATTACCTACTAAACAAAAACTACAGCACAAACTTGAACATTAACAAATTACTCCCACGTCAACCTCGAGACATCGGCACGAGTTTTGACGACATTAGCCAGCCATACACGAGCAGATATCTGCGGCAGATTTGGTCGCCCGATCTCATCTGACAGATATCGCTAACGATCTGGAGTGACCGATGAGATCGGTCGTTGCCCCTTAACACGAAAAACTTATCGGCCGATCTTTCATGCCCGAGATCTGTCACCTGACGAGTGCCCGACGTCATCTGTTCGTTCGTGGGATGAAATCTGACAGATTCAGGTCTGTCACCGACGTTCGTCAGGCAGACTCGAGTTATCGGTCGAATCCGAAATGTTTTCCAGATCGGTCACACATTCCGTAAGTTGATGCCATGGGGTTAGTGACTGTCCGTAGTAAAAAGCGTAAATTAGCGGCTTTTGCGGCGGGTATTTTTTTTATTGCCCAAAAAACGGCTAAGCCAAAAAAAAGACAAGTTTGGGAGAAGTCATGGGTTTCGTCGTAAGCAATGTTTTTGACGTTTTTGTTCATGTAGTCAACATGCTTCAACTGCCACAGACAAGGTCTGTCTCTATACATGTCGATCATCATTTCAATTAACTCGTTTGGTCACTCTTTTTTACCCATTTTTTGATACCGCACAAAAAAACACCAATAGAAACTGATTTCTTTAGAGGAGAGATCTCACAGGGGAAAACACATGTGGACAACTGAACATCTTAACGTTAAGGGACTCTGCCCGATCCAATAGAACAGTTCTGTGAACCACAGACATCGCTTCCGAGAAGTCTGCAGGTTAAGGGGGACGCCCGACTACCATCTGCTAGATTTGAACTCTCGCAGATATCTCTGGTCGATTTTCACATCTTTCATCATTTTTTAACGCCCACTAACGCACAGATCTTTCCCACAGATATCGTTTAAAAACGCGATATCTGTCGCAGATATCTGCTCGTGTATGGCTACCTATTAGTTGAACGGAAACGGGGCACGTCACCATAGGAGCGAATGAAGATGCTAAACCGAATGGAATCGGGGGCCCGGTTGCCTTGTGATTTAATTTGACGGTAACGGTGGTTGGGTAACGCGATATTTTCCCCCAGTTGTCTTGCTGTATACTAATGTCCAATCAACTTCTTTATTTCGGTATGAAACGCCAATTTTCAGTCCCAAATTCATATTTCATGTTAGTTTCAGTACAAATACGGACTAATTTCTCATTTTTAGCTTTAACTTAAACAGGGCATTGATTTAATGCAAAGATAGTAAGCCTCAAGGAGGGAATCCTGCGGATTATTAGGTAATTATGGTCATTACGAACTTAATGTTTTAAGGTTTTCTGTTGGGTAAACATCATCACGCATAGTGAAGTATTTATGACTATGAACCAGGAATTTACCTGATATCACTCGAGGCAGAATAAGCTTCACTAGAAAACAGCTTAGAGATCAGGCAAAATAAGTAACTACAATAGAGTTAAATTAGTGTCTTAAAACTCAGGTTCCTGGTTTAAAAGAAATAATAATCAGAACAAGGCTCTAGTCGACCAAATAGAGTATATGTGCAGAAGAACTTTTTTTTTTTTTTAAGTTTAATGTAGTTAAAGCCTAGAGGGTGGAGGCGGACTTCAGAAGCAGATTATTGGTTTCTACGCGACTTGAAAAGTAAAAATCCAAGTTTTAGGGGTGTTCAAAAACCTACCCACTATACTATCATCATAATTAATGAGGCATTCATGATGGATATTAGTACTTCCTCCTTCTCGGTTCTTGTTTGTGCTACTCCTTGGCTTATGCTGGAGATTATTCAATCTCTACTATATCTTCTGGGTGTAGCAGGTTAATCGTATCTCCCGTTTGAAGGAGTAACTACCCTATATCCATCACCTCTTCGTCACACATTCATGCAAAAATAGTATAACATTGTTTACTTCAGTTAGTACTCGTTTAATTTTGAGATGACCAGTAGTGTGTAGTGTAACATTTACATGGACGTTTGGCATGTAAAGAGTGCCTTTGGATCCCCTAACAGGTGAGGTTAAATGAGCCGTTTTAACGGGCCCGTTTCTAACTTCCCTTCAAGGTCTCGCCCTGTTGGGCCCGTTTGGATGACATTAGTGGTCACTTTTGGGTCTGTTATTGGTCACCAAAAACTCTCTAATAAACTTGTTGTCATAGATAAGAGTAAACAATGAGCCGTTTGTGCTCGCCATTTTATGTCCCTAATCTTAACTCACTGCACAGCCTACATAGTCAATATAAGCCAATCGAGGTTCCTTATTCAGTACATCTTTTATTATTCCATACAAAAATGTCCGTAGGGAGTTAAAAAAAAAAAAAGAATGAATAATCCGTATTTTATACGATGTTGGTACTATATCAAATCGACATCTATTTCCTACAAATAAAACATTTTCTAAGTGTGAAAAAAAAGTATTTTTACATTCATAAAACATATTATAGATATATATATTTATATGTATATATATATATATATATATATATATATATATATATATATATATATATATTTAATTTTAATTATGCACAACAAATATCAAGCAATGTTTATAAACTGAACCACCTCAGAATGTCCAGACTACTAAGTCCCATCATTACGGTAGCTGTTCCTATAATAGTTATAGCATCTAGGCTGTCAGTCTTTCTCCCGTCATCATAAAATGAAGTAATTCAGATTCCACACGACCTGACCTTTTGATAGGATGCCACAATTTTTCTACCGCGTCTTCTGCGAACTTATAGGAAATGAGCCATTCGCTGGCTAGTCATCGTTCTTCCATCACTGCACTGGATTGTGATTCACACAATTTCTCTTTCTCCCTCTTTTTCGATATATCTTTCCAACCTCCTCGTCATCATCTCATCAGCTCTCGATCACTTACCAACCCGTTGACCTGCAACGAGATGAGGCTTCCATACTGACTTTTCCTCTACTTCATCTCCTAAACAACGAGTTCTTCTAGCTCTTGCGTGGAAACAACGGGCTTTTTCATAAATTATTCGCAGTCAGTTAAGCCTCCCAGTTGAATGAGAACTTTTTTCCTCGTTCCTCAACTACAAGTCTAATCCCCTTTTTTTCACGTCGCTTCTTCCAATGACTGAATTTTAAAATCTACACCAAATTTGAAAAGCGTAATATTTATAATAAATAGTAACACTCCTATCTTCAATTCATTCGTTCTTCTACTCTATGGACCATGAGCTCAAAACTAAAGTTATGTCCCTATCCTTAAACTTAAAAGAATAATCAATTACTGAGGAATGTTTTAGTGTGGAAGTGTTGAGGACCAACGCTTTTGTTGATAACCGCAACGTGAGTGTAAAATGCTAACATGGTGTGTGTGTGTGGAATCACAATGATTTTTTCGGCTAATGCTCCACCTTCTCAGCGGTCACTATAAATGCTCCATACAGGGTGTCCTGCATAAGGTGGTCAGAACTTGAAGAGTCGATTTTTGAGCTGATTTCTGATCGAAAGTTCCCCTAGAGATTTTTTTATAAGTGCTTAGTTTTCGAGCAATTTAATTTTTAAGATTTTCTTAGTGTTTTCAACCTTTTTCCACTAAATCGGTCATAATTCCCTTAATTTGCTATTTAAAATCAAATTTGAGGATACCGATGGAAAGATCATTAACTTTCTTGTTGTATTGATGTCTGATTCGTAGGTTCATGGCTGGTCATGTTTTAAGAAAACCCTCGATTTCATTGATAGAACAATGTTTTTCAACATTAAAACATAGTTTCTCCTTTAATTAGCAAAGCAAAAGTAAAAATGATTGTTGAAAAGGTTAGATTTTGGCGTAGTTTTACCGTTCTTGTGTCTTGAAAAATATTGATTATCATAGTTCAATTCCCGATTGAAAAAATTTAAGGTTTCCCAATTTAGGTAAAATTTTATTTTCAAAGGGCTTTTCGATGTCTCAAACCTTAATTCCTGTAGCAGATCAGGCATCTAACCGGTAGGAAATTTAATTCTCTTGCCAACGGTATCCTCAAATTTGAATTTACACAGCGAATTAAGGGATTTAGTGACAAAAGGTCGGAAACACGCCAAAAATTTAACAATTAAATTACTTGAAAACTAAGCGTTAAAAAAAATCTCTAAGAGGAACCTTCGATCCGAAATAAGCTCTAAAATCGACCTCTCAAGTACTGACCACCTTATGCGGGGCACCCTGTTTATGCATTTTACAAGGTAATATCAACTTTTTACCACACGTAAAATTAATGCTGCACACATATCATTTCGACTTTGTATCCGAAGTCATTGACATTTTTTGAGATGCCGGGTATCATCTGCGGTTTCAATCAACTTTGAATGAATCGACGTCATTTCATTATGAAAACTCGTCATTTTTCCTCATACTTGCGACTTAATTATTATCCAAACATATTGGTAAGTGATGCATGCATAACAGACACGTTCCTACGTACACGTTGTATATGATTTGGTGAGAATAGCAAAATGATCATGATTTTTCGGAATTACCGCCTCCATTTACCAACACCTTCAGTAAATTAGAACCTTCCGAAGTTTTTTAAATAACTGAACTAAATCTGGAACAAATAAAACGACAATGAGGGAATTCTGATGAAAAATATTGAAAACTTGACGATTTATTACTATCACCTTTCGTCTTTCTTTTGAAGATTGAGTCCATTTTTATTTTAAAATATAAATTGAATGCATGGGTAGCGCTCATTGTAATTTTAAATGTGAGTGTTTATTTTTCGTTTTTACATTCATTCATTGTGGACATGATTAATGTTACAGGTTCCTGTAGACAAGCCCTATCCCGTCCACGTCGACAAGCCCTATCCAGTCGTCGTCGAGAAGAAAGTGCCCTACACTGTCGAGAAGAAAGTGCCTTACGAAGTGAAGGTGCCGGTCGACAAGCCTTACCCTGTGCACGTGAAAGTGGAGAAAGAAGTGCCATACCCTGTGTACAAAGAGGTCCCTTACCCCGTCAAGGTCCCTGTCGACAACCCTGTGCCTGTCAAAGTGGAGAAGCCCGTGCCCTACACTGTGGAGAAGCGAGTGCCTTACAAGGTGGAAAAGGTGAGTACACTCTTAACCCATGCTATCAACAGGAAAGTCTTTGTTACCTGTGTAGAAGTTTATATCTGCGACTTGACGAATCCGATCCAAAGCCTAACCACAATATACAGGGTCGAACACGGTGGTAATGCGAGTTAGTGCCGTATTAGGTATAAATCAATAATATACACTATCTCCATTTTTTAGGGTAAATTATCAAGTTATCTATACTTAATGATCATCAATCCCGTAGCCAATGTAAAGTGGGTGAACCAGTAATGTACAGTGTAGAGAAACTGTATGTACCCCAGTAACTGGAAAGGCGGTATTGTGCAGTTTGCACTGTAGAGAAAAAAATAAGTACCCCAGTAAGTTGAGAGGTGGGATACATTAACTTCAGTCTGTGTAATATGAAGTCCAGTAAACCTTGAGGACAACCAAATTAGGCCGCCCAGTATTGTACAGTGTTTGCTCTGAAGAAACTAGTAAGTGGAAAGGTGGAACACACTAACTCTGGTCTTTTAGGGGTAAGTAATAAAAGTAAAAAGTAAAACTCTATACGTAGAGGACAATCCCGTGGACCAGCTAAAGTGCCTGAACTTGTATATTCGCAGTTTGCACTGTAGAGAAACAAATAAGTACCCCAGTAAGTTGAGAGGTGGAATACGTTGACTTCAGACTATGTAATATGAAATCAACTAAACCCCTTGGACAGCCAAAGTAGATCGCCCAGCATTGTACAGTGTACAATGTGGAGAAACTAGTAAGTGGAAAGGTGGAATACACCTACTCTGTCCTTGTAGGGTGTAGTGAAAAATATAACTCTATACGTAGAGGACAACCTGTGAACCAGATAAAGTGCTTGAACTAGTGTTGTGCAGTTTGCACTGTAGAGAGACAAATAAGTACCCCAGTAAGTTGAGAGGTGGGATACGTTAACTTCAGTCTGTGTAATATGAAGTCCATTAAACCTTGTGGACAGCTCAATTTCCATGCTAAAGTTGACAATCTAGTACTGTACTAGGGTACACTGTGGAGAAACTAGAAAGTAGGAAGGTGGGTTCACTAACTCCAGCCTGTTTAGTAAGACGTCCTCTATAGATATAATGGGTTTCACCTCTGTTCAAACTACATAAAATGGGGAAACCACTACTGCACAATTCATAGAAACTGATACATACCCGATTACGTGGAGAAGTGCGGTACGTCAACTTCAGCCTGTGTAGGAAGAAGTCTGCTAAACCGTGTGGTCAGCTCCGTTGCCACAAAGTTGGCCAAAGTTGGTGATCCAGTATTGTACAGTGTACACTGTGGAGAAACTAATTAGTACCCCAGTAAGAGGGAATGGGGATTACGTTAACCCCTATTAGATAATAGTTCCCTATAGATAATGGAAAGAGCCGTTTTTAATTTTATTCAGGCGAACGAGTATTGCAATGAGAGCAATAACGTCAGTTATTTGATTTGAGATTAATTTACGAAGGGTGTTTTTTCTAAGTAGACGAGAAGTAAGAGGCTGACACGATACGAATTAATCACTTTGGAATAATTACGTGTGTTACAACTTGAAATATTTTTCATGTTTCAGATTGTCCATGTTCCTGTGAAGGTGCCTTACAAAGTGCCTATCCATGTGCCAGTCAAGGAGGAACATGAAGAAGAATCGCACTCCTTCGGAAGCGATTTCCAAGGGTTTGGTGACCACAGCGAGTCTTCCCACGAGCAGCAGGGCGAACAGGAGCACCAAGGCGCTCCCGAGCACGGCTTCTCTGAGCAGGAGCACCATTTTTCGGGCTTTGAGCATCACAGCGCTCCCGAGTACCACTTTAACGAGCAGCAAAGCCAGCCGGAGCACCACTTTTCTGGCTTCGAGCAACACAAAGAGCAACAAAGCGGCCTGGAGCACCACTTTTCAGAACAACACGGACAACCGGAGCACCAATTTTCGGGCTTCGAATCTCAGAGTGACCATGAAAGCGCACCTGAATACCACAAAGCACCAGAAAACCAGGGTACGAGCAACGTCGAAATCAAAAACCATGGCGTTGGTTTCGTCAGCAAAGTCCACCACGGTTGATGGGTGCAGTTAATCAAAACACCAAATCTGTGATTAAATCTTCGGGCAAATAAAATCAAAAACTTGTACATAGCACGCTAGAAGAATTTGTTGTTATTGTTACGTATTTTTTGCATTTTTCTTTATTTTTATAATTATGTTAAAAGGACACGTTGAAATTATATTTATTTTTGTTATGGTTGTGCCAATAAAACAATTTTTTATAATTTAAACGTTTGTTTCCTATAACATGTTTCTCGAACCTCCATTGTGACAGTATCTAATTTCTACATTGATTTCTACAAGTTTGTATGCTGCAAAACGTCCCATGAATGATACGAACTAATTCATCCGCCAATATTTTTCACCTTTCTTTAAAGTTATCTCATATAATTTTGCAATTTACAAGTAAGTACTTACTTATTTCAAAAATAATTAGGTACTTTTAAATTTTTAATTGAGAGTAAAATTGAAGATTCTCTGAACCAAAATGTTATTCAGTTCTTCGCCATGGTAGTTATGGTAGCAGTAGTGGTCGTAGCCGTAGTAGTAGTTCTGAAACTACTCGTAGTAATATTTGAAGAAAAAAAATGGTAAAAATAAATAAATAAAAAACTAGACTCATCTAGTCAACAAAAATATCGCTAGGTTATTGATTTTGTTGGATTTGATTCAATAACCAAAGATGTCAAGTACCCACTTTCTAACATTGGGTACTGGATGACTCGACTAACATGAGAGTGTATGAACATTGTCTTGAACATAAAATCAGGGAATTGCACCAAATCTACTGAATTGAGAATTAAATAATTTTAGAATAGTTTAAAAAAGTTACAGTCATGCAACATGACGAGGGAATTTTCGTAAATTATCGAATTACATTGTGATATTTTGTTTTGAAATTGGAGCACTTTAAATACGAAAAAATCGTTGAAAACCAATTCGTGGCGAAAGAAATAGTATTCTGCAATTCAAAAGATATTTTAAACTGTTCGCCTTTTTTATAAATTGTCAACAATAATTAATGAAATTTAACACATTTTTTAAACTAAATTTGTGCGTACGTTGTTATTGTTCTAGTTGTGTTGATAAAATTCTTTTGACTAAAATTCTGCTAAAAGTGGCTATTTTAACAATTTAACGATTTTCTGCCGTTTTTAGCCATCTTTAGTTTTTTTTCTGCGTTTTTTTTTTTTTTTTTTTTTTTTCTTATCATTTTAATGTGTTCAAAAATATGCTGGCCAACGAACTTGCCTTTGTTCAAAAAATTAATTGATTTTTTGGCGTAAGAACGGATTTGTATCTGAATGCCTTAAAACGTATTTCAATGAAGAATTTTTTCAAAAATGTTGGTTTTAAATTTATTGGAGTGATTGCAATAGCTTCATTTTCTACAAAAGATCGCTGAAATTCACTGAAAACTACTGCCAGCTAATTTCTTATAAACCTTCTGGTTGTTAAGATAGTACGCAAACCTACAAACCGGTAGATCCCTCAAGGTCTCGAAGAGCGGCGAGAAGTTGGGTAACTTTCTCATGCGCTGGTTGTGCGACGAAAGCATCGGAACAAGTGTAACAGCTTTCTATCTGATGGAGAGGTTGGTGGCTCGTGAAACGTGGATAAGTGATTCCCTGTGTTCAAGTTGGGAAGTCTAATAGGCGTAGTATTTAATTTATTCGAAGGTTGGTAAGTGGTTACACATCGTGGTTTGCCTTACTGAGAGCAAACCGAATAAATCCGGCAACGTTCGGTCATATTTGGGTCCATTACCGAAACAAATATTTACACTCAATTATGAACATTTGTATTCGTGAAATAATAAACCTTCTGAAATCAACCGTTCGTTCAGCAAGCGAACGACAGTTTGAAAAGATTGCTTAGAGAACATAGACTAATTTATTTTAACAAATTAGTTAATTCAACTCAGGATACGCCCGCAGTTCAGGGGTCCCTAATATTTTCCAAATGTCTCTATACCGACCCAACCAATGACTGCTAAGTTGGTTAGGCACATAGTTTTCTGGTATCCTTTATACATGAATGCATAGATCATTGAGATTTTAAAAGTCTATAAATATGAACCATTCAAACTCAGAAATTATGATCAAAATCAGTTGAAAACTATAAAAGTCAGCCTTGTTACAATGATTTTAGGTGTTGTGGGTGCGCAGCAGCTTTAAATTATACAATCGCTACTAATTTTAAAGTTTGATCGAAATCAAGCGAATATGCCATATTAAATACTAATATTAAATTACTATTGACGGATTTCAAGTTTGCGTTTGCACGGTGGAAATTATCAATTTCTGAGTGATGAAAATTAATGGCAGCACTCTTGCCTTAACTCGCACATTCCTTAAAAATGACATCAAACTCACCATGAAACTATCAATGTTATCCGTTATGCAAGAAGAGAGAGAAGAGAGAGAGAAAGAGAGAGAGAGAGAGAGAGATTTTATTGACAAAATATTGGCTAATACAACATAGTTATACAAAATAATACTTTTTCCTTAACATGATTTAAAATTAAATACTTGAGTACAGTTAACTATATGATACGAGTAATTTAAATAAAGAAGGAAATCTTTTCGTAAATATGTACAGCAAGGATTTTACATACGCGCGTCCGCGTGTTTACGTGTTTCATAAATTTCTCTGTAAGCACCTACATACCATGGATTTTTTATATTTTCGTGCTATGTGCATTTTAAATTTTGTCCCCCTTTCTTCTCTTTTATCTCTGTACATGGATAAGTCGGATAACTGGCCGTAATTTCTGTTAATAAATCAATCAAATCAATTTCCAACAAAATTCAACAAATTTCCTGCAAAATCACTAAAAGCAGCAACGACAAAAAACCATTAAATTGACATTTTTCAGCAGATTATGACTCAAAAGAGAAAATCCACAATTTTTGTTAGCAAAGCAGATTGTTATTGAAAACAAGTATTTGCCATATAATGCATAGTTAACCAATTCATTGCGTCTATAGTTCTCAAATTTCTTAACGATTCAACATGCATAACAGCATCGTGAATGCTGACACCACCTCTCACTTTACCAGAAACTGGGATTCTGTTGCTTTTCAGCTGCAAGAGAGAAACATGGAAGTTATGACAAAGCAGCAGAAGGCAGAAGGGGTACTTTTCACACGGCTTGTAAGCTCCTGGGACGGATCTCTCTCCATACAAAATATAGGTTATTCTAAAAACGGATGGCAGCAAACCTAGCAAGAAAGTGGTCTATGCCCTGTTCGTGGGTGTTGAGATGGGTGAGGGTTAGAACCCAACTCTCAACATTGATGGCTTTGTCACTACGTATAAAGTGGGACCCGGAGTTACCAGGGGTGCTTGGGATTGGAGGAAGGGGCAGCAATTACTAGTGCTAAAAGTGAATAGAATGACGATGAATGAAAAGTTTAAAGAGGAACCCGAATTTTGAACAACATCCAATGTTTCTACAATAAAGTTTATGATTACATTTAAAAAAATATAAAAATATATAATAATAATAACGTGAATAAAATATAATATTTTAAGGAAATTCGTTCATATGTACTATTTAGCTGCATGATTTGAAATTTTTATTGATTTATGTTTTTCAAATGAAACTACCAGGGACATAAATTGAAATCTCAAAATAAAACATAGAGGAGCTTTCTACCCGGGCATTGTCCCAAAGATCGTGTGGACTTCGGATACCAACACATGCAAGTAAGACTTTTAGCCAATCATTTTCGGTTGAGGGCGCGAGGCTATGGAATAGTCTCCCTGTCAAGATTAGGTCCATCCCTCTTCTCGAGCGATTCAGGAATGCAGTTCTCAAATACATAAAAACGCAATATGAAACTTTTTGCCACACCAGATCCCCTTTTACGCCTGAATTCTCTCCTGTTCACCCTAGGAAGTTGAAATATGACAGGGAGACTCTTTGGGACAATAAGAGACGATGGAAATGAATCGGAAACATGGGTATATTCACTATTCTATTTGTATTCTATTTAAGAATATTCAAACACAAACGAACAGCAATTCTAATTACAAATCACGGCCGCAGTGAGGAAGAAATAAGTAGCGTGTATCAGTATCATGCAATCTGGATCAAGAAATCAATCACACCACCGGGAAGCTTCTACTCCATTCCATTTGGACCAGAATCACCAAAAATGTCGCAGTTCCACTCAAAATCTAAAACAAGAAAAATGTAGGTGGGTACTTCAAATTTTCTGTAGTCGTCTTTGTAGCTGCCGGCTGGAGCAGACCACATGAATGATAGAATGAGAAAATATAACATCATTATCACAGGTGGATTTAAACACGATTATGATGATCATCTTGATCGAGGGAATTTATATTGAGAAAGTTCCAGTCATGCAGCGTGTCGTATGAGCGAATTTTCGTGAATTACCTATCGTACGAAATGATAATGTTATGTTACATTGTTTTGAAAATTAAGGACTTTGAGGGAAAAGAAATTGTTAACTACCAATTTCATGGCAAAAACTCGTTCTAAATAATATTTTGCAATTCAAAAAGAGATTTCGGATTTATAAATTTTTGAGAGTTTTCATCGATTTTTTAGCACATTTAAATGAAACATAAGTACTTTTTTCAGCATAATTTTGCACTTGAAATTTTCAATGTTCTATTTTATAGTTAAATAACTTTATTTGAACAATATTCTGCTAAAAAAAAATAAAAATTTAAAGATTTTTAGCCATTTTTTGCTATTTTTAGTGATTTTTTCAGCCCTATTTGAAATTTGATCAATTTATTGCGCTCAAAAAAATGCTGGCCAACAAACTCGTCCTTTCGTTTGGAAAGCTAGATGTTTTAGCACAGGAACGGAATTTTTATCTCTCCTAATTGAGAGTTATCGTCTGAAAGGATATGTATTATGAAAAGGCGTTAAACTTCAAGGTTCGTTTCAGAATACCTCAAAATGGATTTCAATGAAAAAATTTTCAAAAATTTTGATTTTAAAATTTTCCGAGCCATTGCAATAGCTTAATTTTTTCGAAAATTCGCTAGCGATCCAAATTCGAAATGTAGGTACCAGTTATTCGTTACTTTGTTGTATTGATCTGATTAATAAGAGTTCTGGAAGTAGTTACAGTACAAAACTTTTTTTGTAGTTGAAGCAAGTATCCTTGATGGTTCCTAATGCTGTGCACTGGAGATCTAAATTTTCTATTTTGATTTCTGTAAGTTTGAACGGTGAATGTCGGCAGAGTTTCTTGTGACTTTGGTGAGCATTTATCTTTTCTTAATTAAGGTTATTCGTCAACTTCCCTCCATTTGTATGATATCTATTTGTTATCATTATACTAGTTCTATGGCTGTTGCTGAGAAATTTCGGTTTGGCAGATTTTTGAATAATATGGACACATGCAATGGGCACATACAATTTTGCATGATCCAATTTTACATTGAATAAAAGAATGTATTTCATATCATTCGAAACCATACTTAGTCTACTCAACTCCCACGTTTCTGATGGGTGAAATACGATTTCCATTCGTCGGAGGAAGTGAAACAACGAATAACAAGACGTTTATGAATTTTGATATTGACCTTAAGTGTCCAATAACTAGTACATTCACCCTATTGATACATTAATGAGTTGTAACAATTCATTGAATAATGAAATAAGTACCCAGTGATATAAGGGTACCGAATCCATTTCTAGAGTCCTATAATGGTCAGGTGTATTTCATCTGTTAACCCAGTGACATAAGGGTAACCCAATTCGAGCCAGTAATCCAATGTATTTCCTCTAAATATCAGGGGATACCCAGAGTCCATCGCCTGTTCAGACAACATCGGGACCTCCGGGGGATAAAGAATTAGTATCATATATACATATATATATATATATATATATATATATATATATATATATATATATATATATATATATATATATATATATATTTGTTTATTTATTTATATTTATTTATTTTTTATTTACCTATTTATTTTTTTATTTTTTATTATTATTTTTTTTTAAATAATTTACAATGTGCTGTAATGTTCAACATAATAAACGAAATTGATTGTCGACATTCAGCTTTTGAAGAGAAATTATTTCTTCTTTAAAAAGTTATCACAAGTCTATTGCGATCTTGGCAATAATCTACAAAATATGTTTGGAAAAAAGCGCTCGATATAATCGTATACAGGTGTATATTTACCATTTGCATCAGCGTAAGGTCGACCCGAAAAAACTTGCACGCCGTAATATGAAAATTCTCGCAGCGTGCCAGGTGGAGTCCGACCCTCGGCTGTGCCATGAAAAACATTTAATAGTTCATTTACACACGTTATTCTTAACTACATTATGTTAGTTTAATCAGTAGTTTTTGAACTTTTGTTATTGTATTTGTACTGAAGTATTGTACTTTTAATGTAATTAAGCATGTATCTAAAACTTATAAACATACGACTATTATAATGTGTAGGTAATTATGTTGTTAGTGGCTTCAACATAAACTTACGTCATTTAAAAAATTGGCGTTGCCGTCGTTCTGGATTCTATTGTATAATTTTTTATTCAATTTTTCCACCTGAAAATAAAGTAAGTAGGTACAAGTTTATGTTTGTCCATAATGGATTCAGATATGTGTAGGGTAAGTGACCCAAATTCCGTCTACCTAAACTGTTTCCTTGAATATCAACAAAATTTTATGGTTAATCCCTTCGGAAAAGTTGTTATTATTACGAGCAACTATCCACCTTTGATTCCTGGAGCCCTTATTCAATTATAGGAGACCTAGAAGGTATAATAAAATGAAAAGTTAAAAAGTCATGAATTTCGTTTTCTCAGAATATGATCCCAATTCTACCTACCAGCAGTTCCAAAAACCGCCTGGTAGGCGGAATTGGGAATAGCGCGCAAAGTTTGGGTAAAAGATGCAAATCTTGTTGAAATATACTCGAAACCGACGACTCTAGTGTTATTGTCCAAAACAAAAGTCAAAGAATACACGGTATGAATTTGTCATTGCTTGTTTGCAGTATTTTGATCATATTAAATCTTATTTGTTGAATGTATCTTGAATTATATTCAAATTCCGTATTACAATTGCATGATAAATCATGACAGCTTGTCATGGAGGAGTCCGCAACCCCAGAACAAATTTTTATGTTACGGCTACCACTTCGCCTTCATAGTAAGCCGGCCTGGTTAAAATTTGATTTTCACAGGGTAAACATAAGATAATTAAGCTCACTCAACTGATCAGAAAAGAGCCCATAATTTAGCAGGACGAGAATTAACGACGTTATTATTGTTCCGACTACCTAGTTTACCCTCCTTTTTTGGTTTATTATTTCCAATAATAAGCCTATGTGATCGTATAGCAAAAAATTTGTATAACCCCCCCTCAAACTTTGTCACTTTACGTTTCAAGGTGCGTAGAATCCAAATTTGAAATGTCCGTCCGCCGTTCGCCGTTTGCCGTTCGGGCCATAAAAGGCCCAAGAATTGACTTAAAAAACCCGTTCTTTCGCACATAGACTCCATTTGGGGTCTAGTTGGTCCCAACGTTTAACCATCCCGATCGTTTTACTCGCATGGATGCTATGGGCCAAAAACGGGCGAAAAAATGTCTTTTTCGAGGTTTTGAGTGTTAGACGCTTGGCAGGGGGTCACGGTGGGTGGTGAGGGGGGTGAGCGGGGGGTGAAGTGAGAGGAGGCGCCGCTGCACCTTGTGGGGGACGGGGTGACCAGGGGCGTAGCAGAGGGGTGTAGGAGAATGGATATTTATTACTTTTACGTGTTATATCCATCGCCTCGCCAACCTGAGGGGGGTACGGCATTAGAGGCATGGTGGAACGGAACCTGGGGAGTAGCAGAAAGGCGTCCGGGGCGTATCGTAACGGATATAATATATATTTTATTACCTTAACCCCATATAACATTTAACCTACCTTGAACACTCTTGTATATTTAGTATATTATATCATACTATAGTATGTTACGAAAATAATTGATCCAGCCCATCTAAAATCTTTTGTTCTTCTTCTTCCCAAAATCTTCTGATAGTTCGAAACAAATCGTTTTAAAATTAAAATTGCATTACATGGGCAGGTTGGAGTCTGAATCCTCTGGATGAATAGCTGTTTACTTATATTTCTGCCATAGGTAAGTGGGGTGTCGTCACCCAAGTAATTTCGGACGCAGAATCGACTGGGATAGGTCCCAGATGCTTTTGGAATCCAGTGTACCTACGGTTTTAGTTTGATTCCTATAGAAATTAGCTCCGTGGATTGAATGAGACCACTCGGGTACGATCATCCATTTGCTCCCCATCGGAAGCGCAGCCTGTCACGCGAGAACAGAGGTGGATACTAGAAAAGAGACTGGCGAAAGCCCCAGAGCATGCTGGTTACTATAGCTGGCTATCTGATTCAGAAATAATAAACCATTGTGTAATAATTTGCAGCGTTTTTCATCATGCTCAACTCAGCTTTCACGCAAGGTAGGGGGGTGCGGTTAATAAGAAAACGCAATAAAATCACACGATTCTAACGAGTGGTGAATGATTTTTTTACGATGAAAAAGTCAAAGATGAATTTCCATAGTAACGAATCGGTTGTAAGCGAAAATCTGCAGAAATGCACTTGTCACTTTTTGGTAACGCTTTTCGAGTTTGTGTGCCAAAGTAAAGAGACGAAAATGTCAAGAACAAAAATCCCTGTATTTCAGGAATCGAAAGATAAAAAGTAACTTTTAAACATCTCACTCAGTATTATTATCGCTTTCAGCGATCCCATCTCTTTATTTTTAACTGCCTCCACAGCAGTGGCGTAGCAAAGCCATTTATCATGGAGGGGCAACAACAACAGTCAAAATTTATATACCTATATAGGTATGTAACTATCGTATATATATGTACCTATGGTGGGTACTACTAGTCACAAAGAGGGCATTGTAGCACCTATAAAGGGTGTCCCACTTAAAGGTTACAAGGTTAGTCGATTACAAAGGTTCATAATTGAAAAATGAAAGAGCGGAAACAATCACTTTAGAATTAATTTGAATTTGAGTCCTATGTACCGACCTACTATCTACTCCTATGTATTATACCTACCTATCAACCGAGAGAAAATGAACGTAATCATGTAGGGAAATAAATAGGGAAGAGCAGGCACACTGTATTATTTTTGTAGCATAACCTAACAATCTAAAAATTAAGGTAATTAATCCTTCTCTTGGTGGACACAAAAAAAACATTCTTACCAAACTAAATCTGTCTTGCTATATGAAAATGCTCATGAACTTGGGAGCACTAGGCTTATCATTGACTTACCGCTTCCAATCCAATCGTGTTTATATGCCTATGAGGATGTATCTTTCCAAGGGGTTCATAACTCGTCACTTTAGCACTCACTTTTACACTGATTACGATTTCTTTTATGTTACACATTGTACGCCAATTACCACGAAATAAGATACAGGGCATTGAACATCGACGAGAGAGACATCACGATCAAAAGGTAAACAAACCTAAGCCGGCTTGAAGGTAATGGTACAATCATTTATCGGTTGGTTCAGATATCGATTGTTTCAATCGTTTCCATTCGACTATGGATATTTCAATCACCACAGCACAGACATGTTTTAGTCCGTGTAAGATTCTATTAATGTTATTTAACCTTTACTTACCTACTTCTACTGGGACTCATACCAAAAATCAAGGAAAATATTGAATACTTTTATGAGTTAGAAAACTTATTGATGGAAAGAAGGGCGCAATCGATGCTACTGCATTGAATCGATCAATCGAACGTGAATCGGAGGGCTGTAAAGGTGGGGAAAGTTAGGGGCAATCAGAGAGGGGCAAAATGACTAATGGCTTCCAGAGGGAAATGAGGATGGGCAAGCCCCATGCGAGCCCAAAACGAAGTGGAGGGACGAGGTAGTTTCACCATAGTTTATAGTGTCCACACTTTATAGTATCCAGCATTTCATTATTTTCACTGTAGTTATTTTGCTTCTGTTGGATGGGCAATTATATTATCCATGGCGTTTGGTCCTCCCTGGAACCAGCCTTGGAGGAGCGTTCTAAGTTGCTAGGTAACTGGACCCACATAACAGGCATGCTTTGTGGGTTGCATTCTCGAACTTACCGTAATTGGAACTGACGTTAGTTACGTGAAATTATTAATTATTGTTCACGCAGCATCCGTTTCAAGAATAACTTCTACATCCTCTGTGATCGTGGGGGGGGCTCTGCCCACCCTGCCCCTCCTCAAATTAAGCCACTGCTCCACAGCTTTTTTAAGATTCTCAGGGTCCCAGACCTTCTTAAATTATTCTTGTATGAAGACATCTAAAAGGCGAATCGATGTATCCATCAACTCTTGATGATAGGAAGTTGATTTATACCATGTATTCATATTTCCGGCTAGTAGGCGGAGTTAGGAACACCCAAGTAGGCGGTGTTAGGCACACATCCTACATGACGTAGAACAAGAAAAGAAAAAAAGTTAGAAACCCGTTCTATCGTAAAATAAGAACAACATTATATTCTCGATTTCATATGTTTGAACGTGTAAAAGAGAGGAGAGCAGCACTTTCCAACCAGGTGGTTCAGCACAATTCCTTAGAGCAGAAATTCGAGTGAAAAACAGCTGATTCAACTTACGTGAATCACACTGTCTGGATCAACAATAATGACGCCTGAAGCAAGTGCCCTCTTACGAGGGATGTACAAACTTAACGTTACAGCTTTCCACATGCAGGTAACGCATACATGCTATTCAAAACCCGGGTAGGCAGTTTTAGGTCCCTAGGCGGCGTTTGAGTAACTTACCCTACTTTTATGAATAGATTAAGAACATCCCCGGATAGATTAAGAACGGTGATAATTATGTATGCTTCTTAAATAATAGTACTAACATACTTAAATTATATTTTTATATAACGGTAAGCCAGGATGTGTTTTCTTACCTCTTCCACAACCATCTGGGAACATTGCACTAGAAGAAAAAACACACATCCTTCTGATACTCCATTGAGTACATCGAATATTAAGTTAATGCTCGCATTTGCAATACACGTAATATACCAGTAATTAAGTGCAGCGTAATATAAATGAGAAGTGAGTCTGAAGAAGGTGTTGAATGTCGAAACCAGAAGTCCCAATGAGTACGCTTTGTTCAGAAGAACTGTTGACCTTTGTATCTTGGTGTACCTCTTGATCGTGTCAATCATGTCGAAGTTAAGTTTGGAAAGCTGTCTGATGTGAGAAGCAACGCAAGCAAGCCAGACAGACAATTGAAATTCTAATATATGGCACCTTAGTATCATCAGACCGATTAAGGCGTAAAACTGGTAACCCCCAAAAAAATAGAAATGACTTAGTACTCCTGGAGATGATGCTATTAGAAGGGGTGCAAGTCGGTACAAGTAGAACTGCTTTACATCAGTGTGTATTAGGAAACCGCTCGTCGTAAATAAGTCGATGAACTTGTAATGAAAGGATTGTGCTGTATAGTGAAACGGCCAAGCAACCAGAATAGAAGCCAGCATCACTGGAAATCTTTGAAACAGGATTAAATGACCTTTGTGCATAAGATCCCAATCTTCCATGGTGATGTCATTGCATATTATATGGTACGAGAAACCCATCAGGGAGAAGTTGAGTGCGATGAAGTATGATAGTTTCCATTTGGAGATTCGTAGGCTGCGGTGATAAGGATGTAGGCCGAACATGAATCCTAAATCGAGGAGGATATTCATATCGAGGGTTATAACTAAATCTATCGGTAGAAACAGCTTGTGGTGAGTATTATATGGAAATTTTAACTGGGTTTTCTAGTGGAACTTATCGATTATTTGTCAATGTTTCAAAAGCGACATTTTAACGATTCACTGTCAGTGACACTCATGTTAGAAATGACATCAAGGACATCCCAGGCACTAGAGAAGTAAGTAACAATCGAATAAAAATCGGTTTCAGACCAGTCTGCGAAATAATCCGTAAAGAAAACCAAAGGTGGAAAATAAACACACAAAAAAAGCTCCAGTCATGCAGCATCATTGTATGAGCGGATTTTCGCTAATTATCGTACTATATTATTTTACATTGTTTTGAAAATTGAGGACTTTGAGTGAAAAGAAATTGTTAACAACCAATTTTATGGGAAACAAATCGTTCTAAATAGAGTTTGGTGATTCAAATTAAATTTTAGATTTTTAACTTTGGTGTACAGTATATTTTTCCTCAAAAATTTGTGCATAAATTGTTTAATGTTCTAGTTAATCATTTTTAAAGTTCTTTTGATTAGAATTCTGTTAAAAATATAAATTTGAATATTTCTACCCATTTTTAGTGATTTTTTTAGCAAAATTTTTGAAATTAATTTGACCACTTTAATGTGCTCAAAAAATGCTGACCAACGAACTCATCCTTTTGTTTGAAAAGCTTGATTTTTTGGCGCAAGAATGGAATTTTCATCTCAATCCTAAGGAGTTATCGTCTGGAAGGAAACACACAAACACACACACACACACACACACACACACACACATATATATATATATATATATATATATATATATATATATATATATATATATATATATATACTCGGCGCTTCGCGCCTCGCCTGGGGGCTTCGCAAAAACTCGGTCGTACGACCAAAAAAAATTTGACCAATCAACAGGATTTGAACCCACAACCTTCGTCTCACGAGAATATAATTTTAATTAATAGGGATATGTTTGTGTTCATCAGTTTATTTAACAAGTTACGGTAGGAACCTACTGTATTTGTCTCGCGGTTACCACTTTTGGTTACGTTAACAATACAATAATCAATAGCCATAATAGATAATCAACCTACGTACTGTTTCGACAAAGAAAGAAACGAATCGTGTTTTCTTAACTGATTCCAACCAGAGTTTTTCGATTGAAATGAAACATTCACTGTTTCACATTTACCAGTAATAGACAAAAAAATTTCAACAAGGTATAATATTTTATTTGTATTTTCATCTTCAATCAAAATTGTACTTTAATTTCAACATGAGTGTTTATTAAATGGTTGTTTACTTCTAAAGAGAATTGAAAAAATAAAGAGTGTATTATTATTTAATCCTGTGTTTACAATATAAAAGTATTTATAATTTATAAATAATATTACACCACGAGGAAGTTCTCCACACGCTGAAGTTCTCTTGTGTTTTATGTTTCATTCGCTGCCTTTTTCGATATAATTTTGCCAAAAAAAAATTACCTACCAATAGGTAATAATTTTATTTTTTGTTAATTTTAGTTTTTTTTAATTAATTTATTTTATTTTATTTTAGTGTGTACATGGATGTTTGGTAACCAAGCTCAGATTTGTGCAAATGAAAAGTATGTTTTTCATGTTAATTTTTAAATACCTGAAATTAAGTGTGGGTCTTTAACCTCTAAAACTGCTAGTTTTTCAAGGTATTTTATCAAAAAATTTCTCGGGTGGGGGGTGGGGAAGTACTCCGGATAGAGAACCGCCCCCACCCACGGAATTCTATTAATCCGTCACTGAGTAAGATTTCATTATTTTGTTCATTGGAGAGAAGTGGAAGTTCATACCGACAACAAACCAGTAATAAATATCATGAAACAAGAAGTACAAAAGGTTCAAAGTGTGAATACATCCTCGGCCAATTTTTGAGCCACATTTCATAAGGGTAATAATCATAATTAATCAGCTCCCTTGCACAATTACTTCACGCGTGATCTTCCTTCCCGTTTATCAGCCAAACTAAAACGTCTTTTGAGCTAAAAATTGGAACCAGAGGGGTTTTCAAGTGCGCTGAATCCGAATTTGAGGGCAAAAATGTGAAATTCCAACACATGTAAGTTACCTATTACGAAAATTCTCTCGTACGATCTTGCTGCACGACTGGAAGCGTTTGATATGATAGGTTGGTATGATAGGTATGATACTCATTCACTATAATTCATTTTATTTTCAGTCGAACTCCAGTAATCATACCATGTTGTTTACATCAGTTGTAATATCAAGTTTCTTCTCGTTCCTGTGTAAAACAAAGCTACTTCTCCATTTGGATGAGAATAACCAAATAAGTCAAAGCGCCACCCAAAATCTGAAAATACAAGTGTTCATATACATTAATTAGTAATCTTGCATATTTATAAATCACGTTAAGTATCAACAACACCTCCTATCGATCACCATTGGTATGGATAATTGCTTCAATCGCATTTTTTCGTATATCGATCAATCCCTACAAAATAAATCAGTAGAGATCCGAATTTTGAGATTTTGGCAGTTTCGTTAGAAATCGTGGGATGTGCTTACCAAATGGAGGAGCGTTTTTATCGATTGTCTCGAACGTACAGATCTGCCGAGTATGACCTGCAGTTGATTTATTTGTATAGGTGCTAATTTATGAAGCCAATGTTTGAAATCGCTTTGTAGAAAATGGGTAATGTAATGCGTGATGGTATTGGTAGCAAATAGCAATCAAGTTATGAAACGTGCTAGATTTGTTGAGTAGACCCTGAGTCTTATTTCATAATAGTCAGCTGGGGCATCATGGCAAAATGTATACGCAAAAGTTTATTATTTCTGTATTATCTCTACTATAGCGCATCTACACGCAAATCACTGGTCTGTAATTGTAAACCATTTGACGGGCGCACTGATGCTGTGAATGAAGAAACATGCTTTTTTTGCCATTGGTGGTGGATGGATGGGAAGGTGGTTGAAGACCCCAGCAGCTTCCCCATTCCGCATCACTCACCTAAATGTGCCTCGGTTTTTTCTCCAACAAGTCCCTGATCACTGGGTGGGGCATAATTCAATTAATGTTTATCATTTAATAACGATTAACAGGACGTTTCCATTTGTTTTCGTCACGTCACGAGCGTCACGTCACGGTGGGGTTTTCTATTGATTTTCACGTACAACCAATGCATTACTAAGGAAGTGTAGGTAACTCCCTTAGTTTTCATAGTAGGAAAATCGTTAACCACTTTTTGGAATGCTCTCATTTTATCACAGCATCTCATAATCCCCAAGTCTCTGTAGTGTCAAGGAAAGCTCAGTTTACGCTCAGTTATAAACTAATATTGCTAAGTAACCATAATGTAGGTAATGTGGGTAGTATATGTAAGTAGTAACCATAATAATGTGTAAAATTAATCATTATTAAATTATCTGACTGTACAACCGTAGGTCTACCGTCCGTTTTTTAGTTGAACTAACGCTGCAGCTAATAACTATTAGTCATTAAGTTAGAAATTACATTAGTTCCCTTCCATACCTAAATTTCATAAATTAATATTTTGGTGTAACTAGCGTTGTAATAGATAACTGTGACTTCAATTTTTTAATTCATGCTAAATTCACCTGAATTAGTTTTTAGTTGAAACCCTTCAACTTATAGATAATTTGGGGAAATCAGTTAAACTAATAACTAATAGGTAATTGTTGTTTAGTTGTTAGTTACACGCAAGTGAAACTAATAACTAATCCAGTTTTAATCCCATTTTATCTAAATTACAAATCCCATTTTGCTAATTTTAGAATTGTTCCATAAAATCATCAAAACCTCGTAATACGCATACAATCGCCGAAAATTCTTGTGATTTCCAAAAATTACATCCAATTCTGAACAAAAACACGCAAGAATCAGCTTGGAGTCTGTTGGCAATGCCTCAGCATTTTTTACTCGAATAAATTCGTAACACATAAATTTCTCACCATTCGTATGAATGCAATAAATTGAAATATGTTCACCTATTGGTCTGGCTGCAATCCATTGTAATACATACACATTATAATAGCAGTATATTGTCAATATTGACTTCGAACGTTATTACGAAAAAAGAAACGCATACAGGGTTTTCATGATCGAGTCCTCGCTTACGGAAGAAAAAACGGTCATCTAATCGAAATAAAGTGGTTTCTGGGCTTCGATACCAATGAGGTGAACGCTAGCTTGAAAAAAACAGAAGAAAAAATCCTTCATTTTGTCCACCTAAGTGGCTCATATTTTCTTCTGTTCGCCGTAGCTTTTCTCCGAAGCTGCCGGACCAAATTTGATGAAATGTGGTTCAAAAATCATTCATCGGCCGGGAATGTGCAGTAACATCGGCATCAATTTTGATCCACCCTAAAGGGTAGCAATAAAGGGCTGAATTATTCGAAAATCGAGATCTCGAGAACTTTGAAGGTAATTGTGGAATCCCGACAGTTCTCTGAGTCCCCCATTTCTTTCCAGGGGGTGGAATGGGCTTCAGAGGGCATTGGGGCCCGCGAATATCGCCATTTTCATGCCCTCTGGGTGACCTCGGTGTGGTGTTCGAGAATCTGTAGGACAGATGAGACAAGGTGATCTAATAAACCCATACGAGTTTCAACATTATTGTATCATTTTTAGCTGCTGCGTATGCGTTATCATTTTAACGAGCTTACGTTCCACAGTTTTCATCCGATTTCGATGACATTTTTAGGGCGTGTGGAGGTTAGGCTGCAGATGGTCCCCTATCAGTTCAATTTTTTTTTTTTTTTTTTTTTAATTGCAAAGTATCTATGGCATTGGTTCAATATATTACCATTAGCAATTTACTCTGGATAATTGAAATTTTCATGACATTGGAAGTAGGCATTCATTATTGTTAAGACAGCTAATGATTAGTTGTGATAAAAACATTATAAAATAGACTAGCTTCAGATAGTAACATTAGCTTTTATGGTTAGAAGATGCTTTCTTTCTGCCATGGAACTGTCTCAATTCCGACAGGTCGGGCGTCATCAGCTAGATTCGGATTGTGAGACTTCCGTATCCAATTCAGGTGCACCCTTATACATAAATAATAAACCTTTGAGTAACAATTTGCAGCCTTTTTTTTAATCTAGATACATACATTCGAAAAGTAAATCGACAAATTTTGGAGGGGGAGTAAACAGTTTTGTTTTGGTCAATTACAGAGGTTCATTATTGAAAATTACAAACTGAAATAGCTGACAGCGAATCCTCTTAAGACATAGTATACAACATTCAAAGCTGAAATTTGAAGTGAATTTTAAAGTGGACTGCTGGATCAAAATAAACTGGGTGTGGAGTGACCCTGATCAGCAAAGAGATTTCTGAAGCATATTGGTGCCCCATTATAACTGCAATGGTGTTTTTTTTTAGGCACAGTCCTAAATCCTAAGTAAAGAAGTATTTTTTCAATGAGCTGATCGAAAAATTAGGATCTCGATCAAATGGGGGGGTTCATTTCAAACGGAAAACGGAACGGATACGTTTCGGGAAATTTATTCGTCTTCCTTAGCAACGCATGTTAATAATTCGGATATTGGGCTAAATGGAATCAGGAGATTAATGCTCATTCCTCAGCAAGAAGGAAACAATAGCGAATATAAATAGTTCTTTTTTCTTAGATTTAAAAGCCTGCTTTGGATTGGAAGTTGGTAGATACTCATCACATTGCTCTACTTTTTAAAAACCAATGATTCTTCGATCGATAAACTCATACCATTTGAATAACAGTGAAATCCACTCGAAAGAATTTCAATGCAGTGATCTGGAAATTATTGCAATGAGCGAGGTGGAGTCCTATCCTTGGCTAAAACAAATTGAGCAGAAATATCATGATATTTTTTCATATTGGTAGATGGAGTATATATTTGTATATAGTTTTTTGTTCTGCTCTAGAAAATTGAAAATATAAGAACATATTTACATAAACGCACTTTAAATGCAATAAACTTACATCTTCTTCATAATCGGCTCGTGATACATTGTAGAGTACTGTTTTGTACAGCTTCCTATTGAAGTTGTTTGCCTGAAATATCTTAAATGCATTAACGCATGATTTCATCCGCATAAAATACATGAAGGGTTTTATTATTAAATTATTATAGGGTTTTATGGGTGAGGTATTGTCACATGTATTATGTCTTCTAGCTTGGAATATTTGAAAAAAATTGTGTTGTGTAACTTTTTTTTTTTTTTTTTTTTTTTTTTTTTTCAAGTCCCGAAAAAGTATACATGGAGCCTTATTTTCTATTGATTTTCACGTGCAACCAATGCGTTGCTAGCGAATGGAATTCCCTTTTTGGAATGCTCTCATTTTATCACAGCATCTCATCCCTAAGGCTGATTTATTACACTAAGTTATAAACTAATGTTGCTAAGTAACCATAATGAACTAATATTGCGAAAAGAAGACACTGCTTTGTAGGTACTGTTGAGTAGTGGGTACTTGTAAGCAGCAGGTACTAGACGATGCATAGACCTCTGATCAGCTGATTGGGTCCTAAAGCTGATTTTTTTTCTCTGTAACCACCTACTGCAATAAATAGGTACCTAGATAAAATGATGATTATGTGAATACTGTAGACTTCTGTAATATAAATGTAGATGAATTACTGTAAAGCTTAGTATCAACAGTGCGAGGCAGCTCGCCTCGAATGCCCAGCGACGTCTGCCTCAGGGTGAGGCATAAGTAGTTGGTTAAATTTGTAACCACGGACGCTCAATGCGAGCACTCGAACCAAACCAACCGACTCGAACGTAGTTAGTTAACATGGCGGTTGCCTTGTGTGGCCTGAGGCATATGTGCACGGGTATCGACGCTACGAACGGCTTGACCCGAGGCACCTTAGGACAGTTGCACACTCACCGATTTTGGACGGTCGGTAAAAAATCGGCCGATATTTTATCGGTAGCAGGTGATTGCAAACACATCGGATTTTTGTCGGCAAAACAATAAGTTGCTTGGTATTCGTGAAACGAGATTCTTGAACAACAATGAATCCTAAACGTGTAATTGCTATGTGGTTATTGTATCGCCGCATTAAGCGCCGTAGGATCATGCGCAAGTGGTGGATTCATCCTATCAATCAAAGAAGGGAACACAGTAGGACATTCTACACTCTTTTTGAAAAACTGAGGCGTGATGGTACTAAGTTTTTCAACTTCTTTAGAATGTCAATTGAATCCTTCGACGAACTTCATAAGAATCCCTATCCTCCAGCACCTCAAATTCGTGGTTCAGAGCGCAGCGAACTTCTCTCCATGCATCCCTAGTAAGATTTCTGTCTTTAAACAAATCTAAAGTTTTGTCCCACAAAACAGGTCTTGCCTCCACTAATGAAATGAGAACATCATTATCTAATAAATCATCCATTTTTTTACACGCACTTGGTAGTCCGAAATCACAAAGCTAGTCCGTAGCGACCAGCGAGAACTGCTGAAATCGGTCGGTAAACAATAGTGTGCAAGCGTGCATTTAGTCACGTACGCCACTGTGGGGTCGGGTCTTCCCGGTAGGTACCGGCGGTCTGCAGTGGCAGTGGCCGGCTGCTCACCGGTATTTTATCGGTATTATTTTCTGATCGGCGTGTGTGCCAAGTCCCATTCCATACAATGGTTCACTATTGGAATGTGGACGGCCAGAAAAAAACCGACCGTCCAAAATCGGTGTGTGTGCAACTGGCTTTAGAGCGCGGTCATTTTACCGACAAGCTCCTGCCTCGCCTCGCACGTTGCGGCGCGAGCGGCTCATAGCGAGCAACCCCGGTATCGACGTTCCGAGCGCATCCTGACGTCCTGAGGCATTCGAGGCGAGCAGCTTCTCCCTGTGGATACCCGCCTTAATATAGTGAAGGGCCGCTTTCACCAAAAAAAAAAAAATAAAAAAATAAAAAAACATGAACTCGGTTTATCAGGTTCTAAGCTTAATGTAAACCATGGATTGATCTCCGTTTGAATTCAATTTGGTTTCACCAAATTGAACTGAGTTCTTAGAAACGAGTTTTCGACTGAGCTCGGATCATGGAAAACTCCAGATGAACCAACGTTGATCCAAAATCGCAGGATGAACATCCGGTGCCATCGGAAAAAGATGCCTTATCTATGGAGCGGGAAGGTCGAGTTTTTTGACATGGATATGTCTTTGCTCTGGGGGGTCAACCAAAAATTTCCGTCACGCAAAATTGATGTCCAATTTTAGTGTTTTTCACGTACAACCTAGCCGTTGCTAGGGGAATGGAACTTCCTCAGTTTTCATCGCACAAAAATCGTTCGCCACTCGTTGGAAAGCGCTTGATTTATGTGATAAATGTTCACATCTCAAGCTACCAATTTCCCCCTCCTTACGTATCTTGTCACATTCCTAAACTAAGTTGATTGGACTATAAATAATTTTAATAAGCCTGTTACAATATTCTTAACGTAAAGCAATAGCATAATTTACTCCACTCCATAGGAAACATTTTCATCCCCTGACAACAGTCGACTGTTAACAACAACTCATTGCGTCTGTATTGGAAAAATAACTTTAATTTATAGTATGCTTTTTGTACCTCCAAGAATGATAAAATAAATTCTTTATCCTACATTTCGTCGCCTACAGTCCAAAGTTAAAGGATTTGGTTACAACTCTTGAGGACGACCGTTATGAAATCCCCAATCGAAGACATATCCATGTAACATGCTATCTGCTTGTAAAGCAGATAGTGGAACTCGTTTACGAGTTTCGGTACGTTTAATGAACATTTGTAATCAACCAAGAGAAA
The DNA here is from genome assembly GCA_030762985.1 of Adelphocoris suturalis. Classification (NCBI taxonomy): domain Eukaryota; kingdom Metazoa; phylum Arthropoda; class Insecta; order Hemiptera; family Miridae; genus Adelphocoris; species Adelphocoris suturalis. Next base: position 85,870,037 of record CM061042.1, read on the forward strand.
GAAATTTTTTGATTTATTTATTTACTTTTTTACATGTCATTTTTCTCCCCACTCATCAATCGTTTGAACCCGTGAATTCATATCCTATTTGTCCTTTTTGTGTTGATTGATGAGAGCGTTGCGATTATTTATATTTATTGCTGGAATCACAAAAGAAGCATTGGGATCCGACGTTCGTCCACTCAGGGAATGTGCACCTCCTCGTCCTCAAACATAACCATTTTGATATCCTCGAATCTAAGGCCATTCGCCCCACACTTAAAAAAAAAAAAAATAAATAAATAAATAAAGGAAAAAACGCTGCAAATCATTAATCAAATGTTTATTATTTCTTCGTTAAATAGCTGTTCTACTCAAATCAATGGTACTTCTATGTTTTAGGTTTCAGCATCATAAGTCGGTTAAAAAAACAAATTAGGGTCAGAGGCCACAAAGCTGATCAGTGTCCACTGATATCGAATCCTTGATATTACAAAGGAGGTCCTTTTCAAATTGCAGATCCGTGGGTAGACGTAGATATAGGCACCTGCAGAGGGAAAATTATTGCAATCCATTAAAACATCTACATGTTACTAGTCCCTCTGATCTCAGTATAACTATATTCAACTATGTAAGTAGGTTCCAATTGAAAATAACATAAATGTATAGATCATTGAAATGTTTTTAATAATCATTAATAACTCCATAGCGGAATATAACTGTCAATCAATATGTAGGTAAGGTAAAACTTCGAAATCGGTTATTTAGGACACGTGAAAATTATATTTGGGGTAATTGACGTTAGCGCATGCGCAGAATGGATTAATGATTTTAGAAAAATGAAATTGGTAGAGGCAATCTACAGCCTAACCAGCACATTCCCAGAAAATATCATCAAAGTCTAATGAAATTCGAAATTAATCTTGTTCCTGGGATTACACTTTCATGCATTTCCAGTACCTAGTAATGATGCAATCATGTTGAAATTAATAAGGCATAATTAAACCATCGTCCCCCAACTATGTATCAAATTCAGAGGAGATTAGACGAATAGGGGTGGAAAAATTATGCTTAAGGTAATTACCGTTCGCGGATGCGTAGACTAAGTAAAAATTTGAGAAGTAGGTATGCAATTAATAGGGGAACATTTGCAGCCTAACCGGCACATTCCCTGGAAATTTTATCAAAATCGAATGAAAACTGTTGAAATAAGGCTCGTTAACAGGAATACGCATTCGCGTTATAGATAGGATTATGTTAAAAAAAGCTAGGGAATCCTCAAAATAATCTGTTCCGCCTATTTCCCATATTTGAGCGAGATCAGATGACGGGGGCGCGAGATAATGATGCGTGATGGAAATTACGTTTGCGCATGCGCTGAGTGAAGCATTGATTTGGGAACAACGGAACTGATAGGAAAATATGTACACCCTAACCCGCATATTCCATGAATAGGTAGCTGATAAAAGTCGGTTGAATATTATGGAAATTCAAGCTTGTTACAAGGATTTACGGATACACAATATACACACACATTTTTTATTTTATAAATCTCCCCTCAAGAGAATTTTGGAAAATAAATTAATAAAAAATGAGGGGAGGACGGGATGAGGGAAGTTGCAGAAGGAGGAGGAGGAAATATGGAATGAAAAGAAGTGACCCAATAAAATGACCACCAGTTAGAGAGCCAATTTAAAAAAAGTGAACATTTTCAGACTTTCGAAAATTTTCACTTATCGTTTTATATATAATTTTCAAAATAATTGAAAAGGCATCGTGGAGATAGGAAATGTAACGCTTTTTTAATGGTATAATCGGAATTCAGTTTTTGACTGGAAATAAGGGGAGTTATGACAGTTTTAGTGAAACAAAGTCAAAAACGCGGAAAAAATCTTAAAAGTGAAAAAAAAAAGGTCTTCAGCTTGAACTAGTAAATATTCGTTATAGGATATGGATAAAATTCACAAATAGTAGTAGAATCGAACCCTAGCCGGTGGTGCCCCCGCCCCCTCTTCATCATTCTTTCATTTATTCGTATAACATGAATTATCAGAAATTACCAAACGGTTGCAATCATGTTCACAATATCTATTATTGAGAATGATAACCTGTGCGTAAACAATTATTCTAATAACCATGCTCATCACTCAGCTTCCTGGCCACGCACTTTGCAGTAGTTGACATAATATGGGGAACTACCATTTATTTCTCCAGCAACGACTCGGATGTAAGCGGAAATTATCAGTAAATTGTTGAAACACATTTACTGCAGATACACAAAAATGCAAAATTTCGTTAACACATTTCGTTTAGTTTTCGGTTGGAGATACCAGGGCTAAACCACATTCAGTGTTTCAAAAAAAAAACCTCGGCCCTTCTCTGGCCTCGCAAGGGGCTCTGGCCCTTGACCCCGCAAGGGGGCTTCGACCCCTTGGACCACCCCGTTGCTTTCCGCTTTTAACCTTCGGCTAAAATGCTAAAATATGGAACATGCTTTCTTCCCGCTAGTTCGTAAATGTAAATAAATTTAAAACTACGACATACATGTTTTACTAATCGAAATCAGAACAGAGTATCTAGTTAGGTGATTTTCTGTTATGGTGCGCGTCTACAATTACTATAACCAAGATTAACCTCTCAAACAAGTGACAACAAAACAAACGGCATTGCTTACTATATCCATTTATAATAGAAATAAATATAAAACTACGACATGAATAGGAGTCTCACCTGACGCCACTGATTGCACAATAATCCCAACCCCCCTCCCCCCAATTCTTTTTTATAAAGGGTACTTCTCATCATTCTCAATTTTTCAAAATAGTCGGTAGAGCATGGTGAAGTCTAGGCGTTCGTCGATGATCGAGAGTGTCGAATGTTGAACACTCAACTGTCCCAGTCTTTAAAGGACCCTATCACAACTCTTCGTATAATTACGAAAAAAATACCCATACATATAATAACATACATATGTTACACACCTCGTCCACCGCAGTTTTACAAGACACCACGACCGGAATGAGGTAGCAGGCAGCCATCACCAATGTGCTCATATCTATCAGAGCCCATTGCAATCCGTTGATCGAATAAGTTTCACAGAATATGTGTACTATGACAAAATACAGATAGCTAGTAAGAGAGATGAATGTGTCCCCCACGACCACGAGGAGCCCAAGCGAATACACGATGTTCAAGAGCTTTGCGGATCTGACTAATTTGTTGTACAGTTTTACCATCAGAATGTTCCCAACATTTCGGTCTTTCTGAATAGCATGCAAATAAGTTGATATTAGTCTCATGAAGAATCTAAACTGTTCGATGTAAACGAATTTCCGGTATACTACAAACACTAACATGAAGGGATGAACTAAACTTGTGACAGGCAGACCCGGTATGAGTCTCGCAAATGTGGTAAAACTAGACCACAAGATCATGCAGATAATCATTTTCTTTCCGGCAGGTTGTCGTGTGGTGTGGGGGACTGAAGCAGACACACTTTCCAGCAAACCAATAGCTCGTTTCATTGATTTTTTCCTGTTTTTCATTGCCCACAAGATAATGAAATTAGATACATTTGAAAGGAAGTGTTGTATAGCGTAGACATTCACTAAAAAAGAACCTCCCGGATCGAAAAATTTAAGGGGGTTGTAGAATACAATCGCCACTAAGCTAGCTGAATTGAATAAAAGGTAGTAAAGATTTGTACTCAGATTCGTACGGAGTTTGGAGTTGTAAGGGTGGAGCCCAAGAGCAAACCCCAACTTCAATAAGGAATGCATAACGTCAAAGACCACACTGGATACTTTGTTGGAGTTAGTTGGAACCTCGTGATATTGATCTACGATAACCAGGTTGTTTTCACAACGCTGTCACTCATCATCACTTAATCAATGGATTCAAATATTGCTGACCTATTAGGCGAACAATAATGCTTGTATTACAAGTATAAGTGGTCCAGGTATCAATTGGGTCGATATTCTTCATTCACCAATATATTACTTAACACCATTCGTATCTCGACTCAACATTTTTATTACTCAACATCTATCGTATCGTAACTCCACATCACCCAAAAATCTTGAACAAGCTTAAACAAAAACTATCCAAAGACATTTTGCTCCGCAAACGTCACAGCAAGTCGACAGACTCGTTGACAGGTTTAATCTATAAGAATTATCTATAACAATCTATTACTAAATAACAACAAATCTATAACAATATATTACTAAGTAATGTGAAGGGGGGGAAACGATGCATATATTTCGAACTTTCATTGTTCGCAGGATATGTTACAAGGAAGACCCAGATGATCTAACTTCCTTGCAATCAGATCCAGTGCTCCCTAAGGGGCTCACAGAGAAAACATGAGGGTTTACCCGCTAGATGATCTCAAAACCGGGTCTCACTTTAAAAACTACCCCGATAGGAATTAAAGAAAACCCGATAGGTTAAAATTCTATCGGATATTCAAAAAGTCTTAGGATATTGGGTTTTCAAAAGCCAAAATCTATCGGGTTGGGTTATGAATCTACTGATAAGGATTTATCGGGTATCCCAATTTCTACCAGGTACCCCAATTATCCAGAAATCATACATTTTTTATTTTGAGCTCAGGAAAACCCGATATTCTATAACCTCCGAGAAAAAGTCCTACCTCCTATCGCGCTTTTTAGTTATTCCTATAAGATATTTTGAATTCCTATTGGGTTTCAAATATATTTCCTATCGGGAATTACCAATTTCCTATCGGGGAAATGTCTATTTCCATTTCTTCCCTATCGGGCAAATGTGTATTCCAGTTTGTTTTCCTATCGAGGATTTTTTATTACTATCAGGAAAACTCATATGCCGGTTTGTTATCGTATTGGGAAATGTGTATTCCCGTCTATGTTCCTATCGGGAACTTATAATACCCGTTACTGTCCTATTGGCGATTTTTTATTACTATAAGAAAAATTCATATGCCCTTGTGCTTTACTATCGGGAATTTTTAATACCCGTAACTGTCCTACTGGGTATTTCTAATACCCGTTTGATTTCCTATCGGAATTTCCTATACCTCTATCGTGATCAACCATACCCGTTAGAATTCTATAGGGAATTTTCGATTTTCTATCCGGTCCTCCTCGTACGAACCGATAGGCTTGCATCGGGGTCTAGCTCCTACAACGGGATAGGATGCTACCGGGCTGTAGGGACCAGACCCGATAGGGTTGTATCAGGTTGTACGAGGTCAACACAATGGAAGCAGTATCGGGTAATAGCTATGCCACCAGGTGCCTGATAGCACGTCTATCGGGTCTACCTCGTACAACCCGATACAACCCTATCGGAGCCAGTCCCTACAACCCTATAGCATTGTATCGGGTTTTGCAGCTAGAACAGATAGCATTCTATCGAGCCCTTCTTCTCACTGTCGGACTGAGTTCCTAAGGAACCTGCTACTCCCGCCCCAAAATTTACCCTCGAATAAACTCATGGGTAAATAGTGGGGCGGGAGTAGGCTGATAAGGAACCCAATTGCATAGGGAGGAGGACAAGGAACCTGTAAAGGAAATTGAAAAATGTCAGAATTTTATGAATTTTATAAAATGTTTATATAAGAAAATGGTTAACAGGAAACGTGAAATTGAGAAATTTCAGAATTTTCTGAATGAGAAGTTGAAAAATGTAATTATTCTCAATCTATAAATTTCAGATTTTCCTGAATGCGAAAAAACTGTACTTAATCTATATGAAAATGGTGAACAATAAAGTGACGAAAGTTTCAGACATTCTGTTTATTAAATAATTCTTAAATATTTAATTACATTTCATCTGTCTTCAATTTATTAATCGATTTAAAAAAAGTGTAATAAAGGAAATTGAAAAATTTCTAAATTCTTAGAATCTTTCAGAAAATGGTTTTGAGAAATGCAGAATTAACAAACTATAAGGTAAAATTGAAAATTTTAACAATTTTCAGAACATATTAGAAAATGGTTTGGAAAATGAAGAATTTACTGAACCGATAAGGTGAAATTGAAAGATTACAGAATTTTCTGAATGCGGAAAAAGCGTACTCAATCTATATGAAAACGGTGAACAAGGTAACGTACGTTCCAGACATTCAGTTTATTAAATAATTTTTAAATATTAAATAACAATCAGTTTCATAAAATTTATTCTTAATCTATAATAAAATGGTAAATAAACGTAATCCAGTTTATAATTCAGTTAATATAAATATAATCCAGTTCAATTCTTGTGGAAATGGCATGTCTTATGTTGTAGAAAAAATGTATGCATCTTGAATATTAAATAACGTTCAGTTTCATCGATAATAAATTGAAGGGTTTCAGGTACAAAGGGCCTAAGTGCCATTTCAGACTTTTTCCTGATAGTATTCTTTCCAAGATCTATATACCAGTAGCAATTTTTCTAGAAAGAGATGTAGCACCAATTAATTTGAATCGACCGCCACAACGCAATGTCAACAATGTTCCCTGCGAAAAATTACCCGTTTTTTCCTAATGTCTTAAGTCGATGAATTAATTCTAATAGAAAGGGCGTAAGTGCCACGGCAACAACTTCCTATTCGGTTTCGTTTATCATTTTCGTTGTTTGTTAACGTATACGTTATTTTCGTTAGTTCATTGTTTAAAATTTTGTATGGAAGGAATTGAAAGACGTGATAGGGAAAGTGGAAGGTGGCGTGATGAACAGAGCAAGAAAAAACAAGAAAGGCAATAGCTATGTCACCAAAGAGTCGAAAAACCGAAACCCATGAAATTAATGCTATCAGGCCTTAGAGTAACTTAATTAAACCAAATTTTGATTAGATGCGAATAAATACTTTTCCGTTTCTCTTGCGTTTTTTTATTTGCGAGCCCTCACCTTATCCGCTATTGAACACGCGAGAATCTCGATCGAAAAGAGGAACGATCTGTTGAGCATGATTGGCCTTTTACCGGATGAGGCCCATAAAAAGTTTTATTTGGAAAAATTGGCATAGTGTTATTGTTGAGGCTTTTCCCTATCTAAAATGGCTTGTAATAAGTTGTACTTTTTACTTTAAAAAAAATTAAAATATGTTTGACGTAACTTCTATCTAAGAATTTACCTTTCGAGAGAGTAAAATGTTACTTACGGTTCTATTTACAGAATATATTATTTACAAGAAAACCATGCTACCTGTTTTTAATTGTTTAAAAAAGAACTACCTTGTTATGTGAGCAATGAACTTACATTTTCTAGTATGTCCTCCTAATTTGATTGTGTTGATCACACATTCTCGGCCAATTTATGAGCCGCATTTCATAAAGTTCGGTACAGTAAGTAGTTTCAGAGAAGAGCTTTGGATGGCGGACGGCGCACTGTGGTTCCAAATAGCAAAAAGTCAGGAAAATTCGTATCAAATTTCTCGTAACCACTCCCCTCCCCACCTTTTCCGCCACTGCGCTTCGTCTCTCCTCTCCACCTCGTTCCTACTTCTCACGACGTATTCCGAGCTGTCTCTTACCCCACTCTCTTTTCTCAACCCAGCGAAACAGAGCTCACGACACCAAGCTAGGGTTCAAATCCCGATCAGGCAACTTTTTTTTAAATTTATTACATAAGACAATTTCATTCCAATATTTATTAGTTCTGCAATTCTAAATATATCATAACAATGTATATAGATATGACCCAAAAAAAGTGTTCAGTACCTTGAAATTTTCTGGTATCTTGATTTTTCAATTTTTCAGCCCTAGTTACTACCTTTCAGGGTTGATCAAAATTGATACCAATGTCATTGGTACATCCCCGGCCAATGTATGATTTTTGAACCAAGTTTCATAATCTTTGGTTCAGAAGTTTCGGTGGAAAACTCTAGACAGCGGCGTACGGTGGATAGATGGTTTTTTTTTTTAAATCCGATATTTGGTTTCTATGCATCTTGAAACCTAAACCAACAAATTTTGAAGGGGATTAAAAAATTGTTGTTTTTCTTGGTTGATTGCATAGATTCATTATTGAAAATGATGACCTAAACAAGAGATAAGGGTAGAAGCGTACCATGTTTACCAGGAAAGTTGAATTTCAGACACGAATACCTCATTAACCTCGAAATACATTTACGACCATGAGCAAAATAGGGGGGGGGGGGGGGGGGGGTGTAGATATCTTGGAATTAGGAGGAAATTGGGAGCTACGAATTATTTTTCAAAATGGACTGAGTACGACCGGGTAATAAGAAAAATGAAATTAATTTCTTCTCCATTGTACACCAAAACCCGAATGTACCGCTTACTAATTATGCTCTACCGCAACTCTATAATCCTATAATTAGGTTACTTATTGACGTAGTCAACTAATGTTACGACGGGATAATTCAGACGTCAATGAAACTGATCTACAGATAAAACCAGGAAGTAAATGAAAAAGTAATTCCGAATAAAATATTTATTGCACGAGCAAAACAAAAACTTTACCTATCTATAAGGTATAGAAAAAGTTCAACTCAACGACCCAATAACATACCCATCATCACCAAAATAAATAGAGACATGGTATTGCAGTAAATAAAGCATTTACTCCTAGGGCATGGTTCCAAAGGAAGGAACGGCAAACAATAATGGAGAAACCAAAGTGATTTTATTCGAGTGAAAAAATTAAAATGGCTACCCTTAATGGAATTTACGTTTGCGCGTGCGCACAGGGAAAAAGTCATTTCGGAACGAAGAAACGGATAGAGCTAAATTTACACCCTTAAATATGCCCTGCAAATTTCATCATAATAGGATCAAAACTGTGAATATTACGCTTGTTACAAGGGTTTCCGAAAACACGGACTGACACAAAGACAGGCATGAAACGGAAATCGTTCAGAATGGTATAAAACGTAAAATGCGAGTGGAAATTTTGATTTTACACACTAACATTTTTCATCGGTAGACTCGGAAGCAAGGAGAAATTTGCATGGTTATTTTATATTTGCTTAATAGAAAGATCTTGATAAGAGCTTTCAAAAATGGTGTTTTATGATGGGTATCTGGCCAGTAATACGGCTCTTGAAATTCATTTGCACGACGACGACGATTTGATTTCCGATTTTGCGGTGACTTCACGGCCCTCAGCTCACTAGCACTATTACGTCATACGTGATCTTCCTACCCGCTTAGCAGCCAAACTGAACGGTCTTTTGAGCTGAATTAGAACTGGGGGGGGGGGGGGGGGGGGCGTAATCCGAATCTGAGGTCGAAAGTGTGAAATTCCAACACATGAAAGTTCCCTATTACGAAAATTCTCTCTTACGATCATGCTGCACGACTGGAAGCGACATCATAGGTTGGTATGATAGGTATGATACTCATTCACTATAATTCATTTTATTTTCAGTCGAACTCCAGTAATCATACCATGTTGTTTACATCAATTGTAATATAAAGTTTCTCCTCGTTCCTGTGTAAAACAAAGCTAGTTCTCCATTTGGATGATAATAACCAAATAAGTCAAAGCGCCACTTAAAATCTGAAAATACAAGTAATCATATACATCAATTAGTACTCTTGCATATTTATACGTCACGTTAAGTATTAACAACACCTACTATTGATCACCATTGGTATGGATGATTTCTTCGATCTCGGTTTTTCGTATATCGATCAATCCCTTCAAAATAAATAAGTAGAGATCCGAATTTTGAGATTTAGGCAGTTTCGTTAGAAATCGGGAGGATATATGCTTACCAAATGGAGTATCGTTTTTATCGATTGTTTCTAACGAACTGATCAGCCGAGTAAAACTTGCAGTTGATTTATTTGTATACCTAGGTGCTAATTTATGAAGCTTATGTTGGAAACTGGTTTGTAAAAAATTGGTAACGTAATGCGTAATGGTATTGGTCGCAAATAGCAATCAAGTTTTGAAACATCCTAGATCTGTTGAATAGACCCTGAGTCTTATTTCATAATGGTCAGCTGGGGCAACATGGCAAAATGTATACAAAAAAGTTTATTATTTCTGTATTATCTCTATAGCGCATCTATACGCAAATCACTGGTCTGTAATTGTTGTCCATTCGACGGGTGCAATAATTTTGTGGATAAAGAAACTTTTTTTTTTTTTTTTTTTTTTTTTGCCATTGGTGGTGGATGAAGGGGAAGGTGGTTGAAGACCCTTGCAACTTCCCCATTCCGCGTCACTCACCTAAGTGTGCCTCGGTTTTTTCTCCACCATCACGTCCCTGATCACAGGGTGAGGCATTATTCAACTAGTTTTCTAGTTCAACTAACGCTGTAGTTATTAGTTACCTCCCATAAGTAAATTTCATAAACTAATATTTTGGTGTAACTAGCGCTGTATTTGAAAACAGTGAATTCAATTTTTAATTGTGGTTAAATTCACCTGAATTAGTTTTGACATTATATGTCTTTACTTTGGCACATGAACGAAAAAAACCTTAACAAAAAGCTTTTAAAAAAAGCGCTACGGTTGGTTGTCTGATGATTTCCGCTTACAACCGAGTCGTTTCTAGAAAAATGGTACTTCGTCGTTTTTCATCCCACTAAATTCGTTGTCCATTTTTTCGAAAGCTCTCGATTTATCCAACGACTGCTGATTATGTTAACTACTGCGATGTGCGTGGCCAACTAGCTGAGTTATGAGCATGGTTATATGAATAATTGTTTACACACAGGTGATCATTCTCAATAATTCATACTGTGAACATGATTGCAACCGCTTGTTAATTTCTGATGATTTCATTGAGCTGGTGTTTCGATGATTTGATTCATAGCAGGTGATCCGAATATTGCGAGAACGGTTTGATTTGTGAAGTTGTGGTTAAATCATTTTAATAGGTAATTTCTATACTTCACACTCTAGGAAGCTGTAATTTCGTATGTAGCCTCTTTAGGACATTTACTTCACGATGCCCAAGGTCCGGATCAGCTGAGTGGCTCTTAGAGGTTGCATACAGGTCTGCAACACATACGAGTCTGCAACTAATAAAGACATAAAATGTCCCAATGTGTTGCAGACTCGTATGCAAGCGTTTCTGATGATTATCGAATACAACCTTATCGTCTTTGGTCGATCCTTTAAATGGATCTTTCACAGACAGTGTAACGTGGAGAATCGCATTGTATTAATTCGACTTTTGGATTCTACGCATCTTGAAATGTGAACCAAAAAATTCTCAGGGGCTGTTAAATTTCACTATTTTAGTTGCAATCCTTCAACTGATAGATAATTCGGGGAAATTAGTTGAACGGATAACTAATAGATAATTGCTGTTTAGTTTTTAGTTACACGCAGGTAAAACTAATAACTCATCCAGTTTTAATCCCATTTTATCTCATTTACAAACCCTATTTTGTAAAGTAGTTGTAAACAACCATTCTAGGTTGGGGCTTTTCGTCCGACTGCGTCGGGCGTCGCGGACATCATCAGCTGTCCTCTAAGGAGGATCAGAATTCGTTCTGATGATTTCGCTTAAAGCTACTCATTGCTTCGCCCCCTTGAGTGGAGAGGGGTTCGCCGTACAGAAGCGAGAAAATTACTTGGACGTCTGACCCTTACCTTGGCGGTCACCCATCCAAGTACTCACCACGCTCGGCGTTGCTTAACTTCGCTAATCGCTTGAGAAACGGTTCATTGCAACGCTTAACCCGTACGGCCAAAACCCTATTTTGGTTATTTTAGAATTGTACCACTAAATCATCAAAATCTCGTAAGACGCATACAATCGCAGAAAATACTTGTGATTTTCAAAAACTTCATCAAATTCTGGACAAAACACGCAAGAATCAGCGTGGGGTCTGTTGGCGATACCTAAGTACTTTTTACTCGAATGAATTCGAAACACATAAAATTCTTACCATTCGCATGAATGCAATAAATTGAAATATGTTCACCTATTGGTCTGGCTGCCATCTATTGTGTCCAAGAACCATCGAAGAGTGACCATAGACGATGAGAGACATTATAATAGCAGTTTATTGACAATATTGACTTCGAACGTTATTACGAAAAAAGAAAAGCATACAGGGTTTTCAGGATCGAGTTCTCGTTTACGGAACAAAAAAACGGTCATCTAATCGAAATAAAGTGGTCTATGGGCTTCGATACCAATGAGGTAAACGCTATCAAATGCTTCATTTTGTCCACCTAAGTGGCTCATATTTTCCACTGTTCGCCGTCCTGAGCTTTTTTCCGAAGCTACTGGACCAAAGTTGATGAAACCTGGCTCAAAATCAAACATTGGCCGAGAATGCGCAGTAACATCGGCATCAATTTTGATCGACCCTGAAGGGTAGCAATAAAGGGCTGAATTATTCGAAAATCGAGATCTCGAGAACTTTCAAGGTAATAGTAATGATGTTGCTTCCGAGACTACCTATAAATAGAGGAAGCATTTTTTTCACTTTCAGGAGATGGTATAATTTTGGTCTCCAAAATAAAAATTTCCACTCGCATTTTACTTTCCATTTTGAACAACTTTCGTTCCGTGCCAATATGTCCGCCTGTCTGTTCCAGTAAACCCTTGTAACAAGCTTACCTTCCATACTTTTCATCCGATTTTGATGACATTTTCAGGTAATGTGCGAATTTGAGTTCTCCTATCAGTTTAATTTATCCCAAATGAATACTTCACTCTGCGCATGCGCAAAAGTAAATTTTATCAAGAATTATTTTCTTACGCCCTGATAGTACGATCTCGCTCAAATTCGGAGGACAGTGGGAGAAGACGTTTTCAGCATACCATATCAATAATATCAACATGAGCATACCATATCCAATTTAGCGCATTATTTCATGCGCGAATGTGTGGGCCTTGCACAGATCTCAATTTCCACATTGCGACGACTCCGATATGACCTCAACCTCAACTTACTCCTCCATGAAGGAAGCTTGTTTTGATTTTTAATTTTTTTTTTTTTTTTTTTTTTTTCACTGATATGTATATTTATATTCCGGATACGAGGAAGCTATGTGCTACAATTAACATGGCAGATGTTTTGTGATTGTCATTGATAAAAATGTTATCCCGAAGAATTGGCTGAACCAACTGGTATAGTGTACGTTAATCCATTCGCTCTCCATAAGGACTAGAACTTGAAAAAAAGTTGCTCCTAGGTCTTCTTGAAGCCTGTGTGTTGAGAACATAGCTGGTAGTGACTACCTATTTGAAATGGCGGGTCAATCACTAAATTTCATTAATGGCTGCTAGAGAGTGCAAGAGGTTGTAAAATCGAAACATAGCACTCTCCTACTAAATAATTTCTCTCGATCTGTATTGAATCGGTATTTCAGCTGATATTATTCCAAAGGAATTCTTACTTAGCGAAATCGCGTTATTATAACTCTTTAAGATAGAGAATTGTTATACCCAACTATCAACTAGAGAAGTGTTTGGTAGCTGATTCATTTTAACTCCCAATATGTATTGCTTTCGTGTCTACATACAGGTAACGGAAGCATTGTTTCCCATTTTGTGAGATGAAAAAACTGTTGTCTCAAATGAGAATTTCAATTTGCATTTTAAGTTTAGACCGTTTTAACTATTTTCGTTCCGTGAGTGTGTGTGTGTGTGTGTGTGTCTGTGTGTGTATCCTATCAGTTCAATTGCTCCAAAATTGCAAATTATCTACGGCACTTGTTCAATATATTACCATTAGCAGTTCATTCTGGAGAATTGGAATTTTCATGACATTGGAAGTAGGCATTCATTATTATTAGGACAGCTAATGATTAGTTGCGATGAAAAAATTATAAAATAGACCAGCCTCTGATAATAACATTAGTTTTTATGGTAAGATGCTTTCATTCTGCCATGGAACTGTCTCAATTCCGACAAGTCGGGCGTCATCAGCTAGGTTCGGATCGGGAGACTTCCGGATCCATTTTAGGCGCACCCTAATACATAAATAATAAACCTTTGAGTAACAATTTGCAGACTTTTTTAAAATATACATACATATATTTGAAACGCTAATCAATAAATTTTGGGAGGGGGGTGGGGGAGTTGAACATTTTTGTCACGGTCAAATACAATGGTTCATTATTGAAAATCACAACCCGAAATAGCTGACAGAAAATGCTCTTCAGACATGGTATATGACATTCAAAGCTGAAATTTGAAGTGAAATTTAACTTGGACTGCTGGATCAACATAAACTAGGTGTGGAGGGACCCTGATCAGCAAAGTGATTTCTGATGCATATTAGTGCCTCATTATAACTGCAATGGTGATTTTGAGAGGCTCAGTCTTTAGGACTAAGCCCTAAATCCTAAGTAAAGAGGGATTTTTTTATTAAGCTGATTGAAAAATTAGGATCTTGGATCAAATAGAGGGTTCATTTCATACGAAAAACGGAATCGAATACATTTTTGGGAAATTTATCAGTCTTCCTTAGCAACGCATGTTAATACTTCGGACATTGGGCTAAAAGAAATCAGGAGCTTAATGCACATCCCTCAGCGAGAACAAAACAATGGCGTATATTAATAGTTTTTTTTTTTTTAATTTTTTTTTTTTTTTTTTTAGATTCTAATGACTACTTTGGATTGATACTAGGTAGATACTCATCACATCGGTCTTCTTTTTAAAAACCAATGATTCTTCGATCGATAAATTCATACCATTTGAATAAGAGTGAAATCCACTCGAAAGAATTTCAATGCAGTGATCTGGAAATTATTGCAATGAGCGAGGTGGAGTCCTATCCTTGGCTAAAACAAATTAAGCAAGAATATCATGATATTTTTTCATATTGGCAGATGGAATATATATTTGTGTATAGTTTGCTATTCTGCTATAGAAAATTAAATTTATGAGAAGCATATTTACATAAAAACATTTTAAATGCAATAAACTTACATCTTCTTCATAATCGTCTCGTAATACATTGTAGAGTTCTGTTTTGTACAGCTTCCTATTGAAGTTGTTTGCCTGAAATATCTCAAATTCATTAACGCATGATTTCATCCGTACAAAATATATAAAGGTGTGATTTATTGAAGGTAACTTTTTTTTAGCCCAAAAAGTGTAAAGGAAGCCTTATTTTCCAATGATTTTCTCGTACAACTAATGCGTTACTATCGAAGTGTAACTCCCTTTTTGGAATGCTCTCATTTGATCACCGCATCTCATCCCTAAGGCATTGAAGTGCCAAAGAAAGCTGATTTATTACACTAAGTTATAAACTAATGTTGCTAAGTAACCATAATGAACTAATATTGCTAAGAGAAGGCACTAAATGGTCGGTACTATTGAGTAGTAGGTACTTGTAAGTGGTAGGTACTAGACGATGCATAGACCTCTGATCAGCTGATTGGGTCCTAAAGCTGATTTTTTTCTTTGTAATCAAGTACCTCCTACTAAAATAAATAACTAGATAAAATGATGATTATATAAATGCTGTAGACTTCTGTAATATAAAATAAATGTTGATGAATCACTGTAAAGCTTAGTATCGACAGTGCGAGGCAGCTCGCCTCGAATGCCTAGCGACGTCTTCAAGAGCGGTCATTTTACCTACAAGCTCCTGCCTTGCCTCGCACGGTGCGGCGCTAGCGGCTCAAAGCTAGCAACCCCGGTATCGACGTTCCTAGCGCATCCTGACGTCCTGAGGCATTCGAGGCGAGCAGTCTCGCTCTGCGGATACCCGTCTTAATATAGTGAAGGGCCGCTTTCACAAAAAAAAAAAAAAAAAAAAAAAAAAAAAAAAAAAACATGAACTTGGTTTATCAGGTTCTAAGCTCAATGTAAACCATGGATTGATCTCCGTTTGAATTCAATTCGGTTCACCAAATTGAACTGAGTTCTTAAAAACGAGTTTTCGACTGAGCTCGGATCATGGAAAACTCCAGATGAACCAACGTTGATCCAAAATCGCAGGATGAACTTCCGGTGCCATCGGAAAAAGATGCCTTATCTATGAAGCGGGAAGGTCGAGTTTTTTTTCTCCCCACTCATCAATCGTTTGAACCCATGAATTCATATCCTATTTGTCCTTTTTGTGTTGATTGATGAGATTGTTGCGATTATTTATATTTATTGATGGAATCACAGAAGAAGCATTGGGATCCGACGTTCGTCCACTCAGAGAATGTGCACCTCCTCGTTGAACTTCCGGTGTTCTGGTGACATAAAGTAAAGATGCTTTATCTATTGAGCGGAAAGTTACATAGACGTATAGAATTAGCTACAGGAAAAAATACAAGTCGACGTTATAAGAAGTTAATGTTTGCGCATGCGCACAGACTACTATTAATCCAACGGCAATGACATTTATACGGCAACGTCTAGGCGCTAGACCGCACAATCCTTGACAATATCTTAAAAATCGGTCCATTAGTCTCGGAGTTTTTTCTGTGTCGATTAATTTTAATTTTGTGCACACGCTAGGTATAGCTATTACTCCACCAATAGCGATATAATTCATAGGGAATTTTTCTGGAACATATACCCACCTAATCCCCGAGTTTGAACGAAATCGGATCACTGGATGGGAAGAAATCGACGTTATAGTAAATTAACGTTTGCGCATGCGCACAAACTACTGTTGATTCGACGGTATTGTAAATTACAGGAGACCATCTACGAGGTAATTGATTTGAACAATCTCTGAAATTTCCATCGGAATCGGACTGAAACTATAGTTTTGGGAGTGACAAGGATTTACCTTACCACAGGCAGACAGACAGACACGGAACCAAAATTGATCAGCAAGCTCAGAAACGCAAAAAGCTTGTTGGAATTCGGATTTTTAAGGACATATTTTGAAATTCAATCAGGAACACATAGCTTCCCTACCTTCGATAGTGAGGAAGTAAAACAATGTTTTTCAACATTAAGACAAAGTTGTCTCTCAAATTAGCAAAGTAAAAGTAAAATTATTACACCGATGCAACTTTAAGGCTTACAGCATGAAGATTTCTATCCAGGATGGTTCGAGAGATAGACTGAAAAAAGTGAACATTTTCATAATTTCACAAATTTTTTACTCACCTTTCTGAATATAACCTTCAAAATCTTTGAAAAGGCATCAGGAAGATCGGAAATCTAACGCTCTTTCCAATGCCATATTTGGATTTGAGTTTTGACTGGAAATTAAGGGACTTACGAAAGTTTTAGTGATGACACAAAGCCGAAAACGCGAAAAAAATCTTAAAAGTGAAAAAAGTGGTCTTTGGCTAGAATTAAAAAATATATGTTCTAGGACATAAAAAAGTCCCAAATTTCGTGGAATCGAACCCTAGCCGGTGGTGCTCCCAAAAGTGCGACACCCTGTAAAAAGTCCAACCTCAATCGTACCCAAATTTGAAGCCAAAATGTCCGTGGATCACCTCAACATTAATAGTTTTGATTACAAAGAGGGAGCGAATGGGATGCATCCTTAGGAATCAACCCTTCAACGCCCAATTGAGGAACTGCTTTAAAACCTTCAAAAATAAATTAACATATAATTTAAGGAAAGTTAGAAACTCGTACTACAAGAATAAGCTCAATAATGGTAAAAATGACATAAAAACAACGTGGAAAATTATAAACGAGATAATTGGTAGGAGAGATAAAGCTGAAATAATAAATGAAATTATACAAGGAGGCATGACATTTACGACTCAAAGCGATTCAAAACCCGGCGCACCGCGCCTCGCAAGCGGGCAAGCCCCCTGGACCCCCGGTTACCTCTATTTACATAGTTAGAATGAAATTAATGAACCACAGAATGCGTTTTAGCTCATGCGTTTCACTTAAACCTGTGAAACCCGCATATATGCATGGCTGAGATTTTGCGGTGTACCTTATCACTAGATGTCAAGTTGTTTCATTTATTTAGCATCAGCGCCATATTTGAAACCTCCTCATCATAAGGTTTCATTTGAGACCTCACACGAATGCTGCATATTTTACAGACCCCCCCCCCCTCCCTCCCTTCTGCATAAGCTTTCATTTATTCACATAACATGAATTATCAGAAATTAACAAGCGGTTGCAATCATGCTCACAATATCAATTGTTGAGAATTATCACCTGTGTGTAAACAATAAATTATTATTATAACCATGCTCATAACTCAGCTTGTTGGCTACGCACTTTGTTATAGTTAACACAATAAGGTTGGTCAACGAATTTTGTGGGATGAAAAATGACGAAGTACCATTTCCTTAGCAACGACTCGGTTGTAAGCGGAAATCATCAGAAAATTGTTGCAGCACATTTTCGTTACACAAAACTGCTAAATTTTGTTAACACAAATCGTTTCGTTTTCGGTTGGAGATACCAAAGCTAAAACACATTCTGTGTGAGAAAAAAAAAAGTGCGAAATACCCTAAACAATAATTTTATCAAAGTAGGCAAAAATAGTTACAAGTTGCTACACACTCTGGACAACACCCCAATGCTCATCAGGGTAAACAGTTAAAATTTGAAACAATTTGTAAACAGGATAGTGAAGTGGTCCTGGGAACGACCAGATTACGGTTGATATTGTCAATCAATGGTACGTAAGTATGTAAATTGGTCATTCTTATTATATTAAGGCTCTGTGTTTTTATTCCACATCGTATGGCATCTCTGATCTTCTTGTGACAGCATTATTGCATAGGAATTTTATATCGCTATTAGTTGACATAGAGAAGGTAAACTTAACCTAATTTGTACCATTTTTATATTTTCGTCTCTGAACCACAGGATACATTCTATCACGTGATTTAATCTGGGGGTTCTGTAAACTCACTGTAGAGCGCGGCTTTGCAGCATTAGTAGCAGTCTCCTTTGACGGTAGAAACTTGCTAAGTTTACTGATTATAAATATGTAAGTTATTAATGTCAGGATCAGACTGAGATTGAACAGCATTTTCCGTACATAGAAGGTAAAGACGGATATTGGCCAACGTAGTGCCCCTGCTACGGATATCAAGAGACGAATGAAATCAAGGGCTCTATCCTGATCAGCTTAGTTGAGCTAATTTCTCAAATGTAACTCTTGGAAGTGGGACATTGATAAGGAGAATCTCTGGAACATCAATAGACGAATGAAGAGACCTACTCCATTCAGATCAGCTGAGTGAGCTAGATTCTCTCCTGTCCTCATAAGAATTTGACATTTCGTAGGGGTCATCTCTGAAACATCAAGAAACTATTGAAATTGCGCGCTCTACTCTGATCAGCCGAGTGGCAAAGTGTTCCCCTATGCATGATAGAATGATCATGAGATTAGGAGGTGAATTAACGCTACGAAGTCGCTATTTGATGGGGAATTTTTATGGGTTCTGAAGCATTTACCGTCATGCATCCAATAAATGTTCACTCATAGTAGCAGAACCGTCGGCGAGACGTTTCCTTTTAGGTTTCCCTTTCACCTTGATGTTTGTGGTACCTACTTTTCAAGAACTAATTGATGAATTTTGGTGCAAATAGATCTCTTGGTACTGGGCTGTTCGAGAAATACGGAGATGAATAAAAGGCAATATTTAATGGAAGATGAACAGGGCTCTTGGGTAACCAGAAGAGAACCTTTGGGGCATTGGTGTTCCTATTATATTGAGAACAGCCCAAGCCAAGCCTCAGTTCCCCATTTTCTCGAACTTATGTTCGACTGAACGAAATTTTCTCACCTGACGCCACTGATTACACTACCATCCCAACCAGTCTCCCCCAATTCCTTTTCATTAAGAGTACTTCTCAACATTCTCAATATTTCGAAATAGTCAGTAGAACATGGTGAAGTCTAGGTGTCGATGAGCAAGATTGTTGAATGTTGAACACTCATGCAACTGTCCCAGCCTTTCAGGAACCCTATCACAACTCTACGTATAATTACGAAAAACACACCCATACATATAATAACATACATATGTTACACACCTCGTCCACCGCAGTTTTACAAGCCACCACGACTGGAACGAGGTAGAAGGCAGCCATCAACAATGTGCTCATGTCTATCAGTGCCCATTGCAATCCGATGATCGAATAAGTTTCACAGAATGTGTGTACTGTGACAAAATACAGATAGCTAGTAAGAGAGATGAATGTGTCCCCCACGACCACGAGGAGCCCAAGCGAATACACGAGGTTAAAGAGCTTTGCGGATCTGACTAATTTGTTGTACAGTTTTACCATCAGAATGTTCCCAACATTTCTATCTTTCTGAATAGCATGCAAATAAGTTGATATTCGTCTCATGAAGAATCTAAACTGCTCGATATAAACAAATTTCCGGATTACTACCAAAAATAACATGATGGGATGATATAAAGTTTCGACACGGTCACCCGGTATGAGTCTCGCTAATGTGGTAAAACTAGACCACAAGATCATGCAGATAATCAACTTGATTCCGTCAGGTTGTCGTGTGGTGTAGGGGACTGAAGCAGCCACACGTTCCAGCAAACCAATAGCTCGTTCCATTGATTTTTTCCTGTTTTTCGTTGCCCACAAGATAATGAAATTTGATACATTTGAAAGGAAGTGCAATATAGCGTAGACATTCAGTAAAAAATAACCTCCCGAATTGATGAATTTAAGAGGGTTGCATAATAAAATCGCCACTAAACTAACTGAATTGAATAAAAGATAGTAAAGATTTGTACTCAGATTCGTACGAAGTTTGGAGTTGTAAGGGTGGAGCCCTAGAGCAAACCCCAACTTCAACAACGAATGCATAACGTCACAAACTACACTGGATACTTTGTGTACAGTGAAGTATAACGTACTGCTGTTTCTTGATGTCACCGTAAATGAAGATGACACAAGTTCATTAGAACCTCGTGATATTGATCTATGATAACCAGGTTGTTTCACAACGCTGTCACTCATCAATAATCAATAGATTCAAATATTGCTGACTGATAAGGCGAACAATAATGCTTGTATTACAAGTACAAGTGGTCCAGGAATCAATTGGGTAGTTATTCATTCACCAATATATTACTTAACATCATTCGTATCTGTAGATCCATATTACCCAAAAATCTTGAACAAGTTTTAAAAAAAACTATCCAAAGACATTTCGATCCGCCCAAACGTAACAGCAAGTCGACAGACTCGTTGACAGGTTTAATCTATAAGAATTACCTATAAAAATATTTTACTAAATAATATGAAGGGGGGAAAATCATACAGATATTTGGTACTTTCATTGTTAAGAGTAAGAGTACGACCCAGATGATTTGACTTCCTCGCAATCACATCCAGTGCTCCCTAAAGGCCTGTTTTCCTAGCGACAGGTTTTTTGCGCCGTTGACAACGTGATACGCCGGGCGTTCAACGTCGACCACTGATTCCCTTGAGTTTAGTTAGGGTGTTTTCCTAGAGAGCGCATCACGTCAGCGCAGAACGTGTTGCGTTGACGCGACTGGCCCGACTGCTCGAGGAGGAGTCAACAGCGCAGTACGCTGGCGCGATTCCCTTGAATTCCAGTGTTTGTGTAGCTCCAATTTTCGATTTCCGAGGTTTTCAAGATTTCCCAAAGCGGGACACCTTCTTGGGACACCCCAAACCTTTCTCTGGTCAGTCTGAAGTAGATTTTTGACTAAAACGCTGAACATTCCTTCATTTCTGCGATTTGAGAATACATTACTCACACGTTTCCTTACTTTGGCATATTTTGTTAATATGAAACTCTTCTTCTTTGTCACCATCTATCATTTCTTTAATTATCAATGCAGCCATTACATTTCTCTTTCTCATCATGTTCTCCATTTCAGCAGTAGGTAAATGTTTTCACACACACAAACACGTGCTACCTTCAACACTATTCAACGCCAATTGAACAGATAAAACACGCTGCTAGGAAAACACTTTTACGTAGCGTAATATACTTCACGCTCCTGCTGACGTTTTCCAGGCAAATTCGGTTCCTGCTTCGCAAAAAACCTGTCGCTAGGAAAACATGCCTTAAGGGGCCCAACGAGAGAAAACATGAGGGTTTTCCCGCTAGATGACCTCACGAACGGTAGGATAAAATCCTATTGGGTATTCAAAAATTCTTATGCCTATTAGGTTTTCATATGCCGAAATCTATCGGGTTATGATTCTACTGATAAGGATTTATCGGGTATCCCAACTCCTGCCGGGTACCCCAATTATCGAGAAATCATGAATTTTTTACTTTAAGCATAGAAAAACCCGATAGACTTCCTATAAACACAGCGAAATAGCTTGGAAACTATCTACAGAGATGATGATGGTACCAAAATGTAGCAAAGGGGTTCGTTGCACCACGTTTATTATTCCCGTTACAGATAACCCACCCCGTACAGATCATTTCCAGGTTCAACACTTTCAAATTTTCCGTTATCAATATTGTATCGCTTCCTTAACACCAAAGGTTGAAGCTTTGTAATCGTGCTGGAGGTCAAAAAAATCTGTGTCCTCCAAAATCAAAATTTCCACTTTTTTTTACGTTTCACAGCTTTCTTAATATTTTTGGTTCCGTGTCTGTCTGTGGTAATTCATTGTCCCGGGCAAAACTATGTGAAACTACAGCCGGATCTTGATGAAATTTTCAGGGATTGTGAGGGTTAGCCCGTAGACGGTCCCCTATGAGTTTCACTACTGCCGGACCAATAGAAGCGTGTGCGCATGAGCAAACGTGAGGATTAGGTGAACTGATCTTCAATACAAAACAGCCGATATATATATATATATATATATATATATATATATATATATATATATATATATATATATGTATATATAACTGATTTTGAGTTAGTACCTAGACGCGTGGCTGATTAGAAATGAAAGTAGAAAGCGAAAGAACCCCCTTGGAACCTCCTTTTACTGGGACTTATTTCTAAAAATAAAAAAAAGACTGTTTTGCTTGTTCCTACGTATCGTTACTTTGAACAGCCAAGTGCCTACGTTCTTTCTTCGATCACGCATTAACAATAATAGTTTACTATAATAAGTACCTCTTCTGACACATGGGCAATGTCCACAATTAATTTTAACATAGACTTTAGGTTTATTATTTTTAATAATAAACCTTTGTAATATACCAAGGAAAAAATTAACCCCCTCTCAATGGTTTACGTTTCAAGATTCGTAGAATCCTAAAATCGAATTAGAAAAAAATAAAATAAAAGTTTGTACTCCGTCCCCCATCCCCAGAAGCTTTTCTCAAGAAACTACTGGACTGAACTGTATGAAATGTTGCTCAAAAATCGCGCATCAGCTGGGGATGTGCCAATAACGTCGATGTGCCGATAACGACTAGCCTAAAGGGTAGTAATGAAGTGTTGAAATATTAAAAATTCGATATGTAGGAAACTTTCGAGAAACTAGGAAACTACTACTCCTACCTCCTAGTTTCCTACTTCTTTGTAGGAAACTTTTTTTTTTTTTTTTTTTGTATTTTTTATTTTATTTATGGGCAAAGAGACCCAAAAAAATAAACCCAAATAAAAAACTCCCAAATAAATGAATGAGACCATCTGGTTTACTGTACTTTCATTTGTTAGTTTCTCATAGAGAAGGGGATATTTTGAATCAAGTCGTTTGTGTGTCAGATGATGCAGATCGACCATCAATTCAATAATGAACCTTTGTAATCGACCAAGAAATAATTGTTTTTAACCCCCCCCTCAAAATTCGTTTCAAGATGTGTAGAATCCAAAAATCGAATTAAAAAAAGCCGTCCGTCCGCCGTCCGAAGCTTTTCTCAAAAAGTAATGGACCAAACTTTAAAAAATTTGGCTCAAAAATCATTTATCAACTGGGGATGTTCCAGTAACATCTTCATCTGTTTTGATCAACAGCGCTAACATAATCAAAAATCGAAATCTCGCAAGCTTTCAAGGTACAAGTGATGATTTTTTGCTTGTCAATGATAAATCTAATCCCAAAGAATCGATTCAAACTATCCGCAACGCTGTAGGTTGAACTGTTCGTTTTCTATAAGGGCTAGAGTCGAAAACGTCGTCGAAAAAGCCTTCGGGTTTCCTTCCAGACGTTAATAAGATGATGCGCTTTTAATGATGTCATCACAGGTGAATCGATAGCTCAAAGTGACGGACACGAGAGCTGAAGGTGGCCGCGCCGCAACGGTTCGTATCCCGGCGGCGGCAGTTCAATTTTTTTCTTTCTGGTCACTTCAGATCTGAGTATTACGAAAACGGTTTGATTTGTGAAGCGGAGGTTAAATAATTTGAATAGGTAATTTCTATACTTTACACTCTAGGAAGCTGTAATTTCGTTTGTAGCCTCTTTAGGACATTTACTTGACGATGCTCAGGGTCCGGATCAGATGTGTGGCTCTTAAAGCTAATTTCTATGCTTTACACTCTAGGAAGCTGTAATTTCGTATGTAGCCTCTTTAGGACATTTACTTGACGATGCTCAGGGTCCGGATCAGATGTGTGGCTCTTAAAGCTAATTTCTATGCTTTACATTCTAGGAAGCTGTAATTTCGTATGTAGCCTCTTTAGGACATTTACTTGACGATGTCCAGGGTCCGGATCAGATGAGTGGCTTTTAAAGCTAATTTCTATACTTTACACTCTAGGAAGCTGTAATTTCGTATGTAGCCTCTTTAGGACATTTACTTGATAAATCGCTCTTGATTTATCACGAATTTATTTCGTATTTTTTTTCGTAGTTTCATACTATAACTATATAAATTGATGTTATAAATGAATAGTAAACAATGACGCTTGTTTGGTTGTCACTTGGTTGCGCGACAACGCAAACACATTCTGTGTTTCAATAATTTCGTCCGAAGTATGTAAATAGAGGTGACCGGGGGTCCAGGGGGCTTGCCCCCTGGCGAGGCGCGGAGTTTTTTTTTTTTTTTTTTTTTTTTTTTTTTTTTAATATTTTTATTTGATCGCTTTGTTTACACTAAGGTTTATTTTTTTATAATTATTAATGAGTTCATCATAACTTTTGTTACCTACAAATTATCAGTGAATCTAAGGTGCCTTATATTATCTTCAATACTAAGCCTTTGTAATCGAATAGGAAAAAAAAATTCATTTTCTCTCAAATTTTGTCACTTTAAGTTTCAGGGTGCGTAGAAACCAAAACTGCAATGTCCGTCCGCCGTCCACCGACCAAGTCATAAGAGGCCTTTAACTTGATGAGAAAAATACGCCCTTTCCCACATGGACTCCACTTGGGGTCTAGTTGGTCCTAGAATCAAGCCAGCCCAATCGCTTCATACGCATCAATACAAACGGGCTTTTTTCCACATATTTTTCCTCATATATATATAGGTTTTCCAATTTTTATTAATTTTCACGTAAGTATAAACAATGCGTTACTAGCAAAGTGTTACTCCCTTAGTTTTCATAGCAGAGAAATAGTTTGCCTCTTTTTAGGTGGGTTTACACGCTCAAGCCATTTGCACAAACCAACTTGCACAAACCGGCTTGCACAAGCCAGTTTGCGCAAACTGAACTGAACAACGCGGTCGCGTTCACACGTTCAGTTGTGCTCGTGAAATTGTGTGGGATTCAGTCAGTGGACTTCGTCGATCAATGCGCTTTAATTAAAGTTGATTAATTAAAAATTTTTTAAATTATAAAAAAAATAAAAAAATAAAAAAACCAATCACAAATTTCGACATAATTTTTAATATGGATGAGGAGGAGCTTATCCTGTGTACGACGGCGGCTTGCTTGATGAAGAAAAAATTGGGCTCAAAGAGTTCCAAAGGTCGGAAATGGAGCAAGGATTGGTTGCTCAGGAGGGACAGCCTTTCCTTCTCTTACCAATTTAATAGTGGAATTGAGAGGGGAACCAAATGATTTCCGGAATTATTTGAGAATGAACGAGGCGACATATGAGGAGGTGCTCAGCATGATCTCACCAATAATTGTGAAAAGTGACACTTCAATGTGATTCACACACTTGAAGAGAAGGAATGCGCCGGCGCGAGATCGTGGGTAGGCTTGAACTGCGTTCAAACGCTCAAACTCCACTCATGCCAAGCTCCAACCTCAAGCCGAATTTCTGTCCGAGACAGACTTCGCACAAGCCAAATTTTTTGGCTTGCGCAAGCCAAATGGCTTGCGCAAACAGCGTTCACATGCAACGATATAACTGTGCAAACTGGCTTGTTCAAGCCGATTTGCGCAAATGGCATGAGCGTGTAAACCCACCTTTTGGAATGTTCTCATTATATCGCAACATCTCATGATCTCTAATCTATTGTAGTGTCAGGAAAGCTGATTTATTACGCTAAATTATAAACTAATATTGCTAAGCAACCATGATGAAATAATAATGTCAAAAGAAGGCACTAGGTACAAGGTAGGTAGGTATACTATTGAGTAGTAGGTACTTGTAAGCAGTAGATACTAGACTATTGCAATTATTGGGTCTTTTATAATCGGGTGAGTGAGCTAAAATCTCTCCTATTCATCCTAGGAAGTTGAGATTTGATAGGGAGACTCTCTCGGACACTAAGAGACTATTGCAATCATTGGCCTTTCCCAATCAGCAGAGAGAGCAAAATTTTATCCTGTTATCCCTAGGAAGTTGAAATTTGATAAGGATACTCTCTGGGACACTAAAAAACTATTGCAATTATTTGGTCTTTCCTTATCAGATGAGTGAGCTAAAATCTCTCCTGTTCATCCTAGGAAGTTGAAATTAGATATGTTGACTCTCTGGGACACTAAGAGACGATTGAATTGATTGGATCTTTTCTGATCAGCTGACTTAGCTTATTTAATTGAGTCGTTTTTAACTTGAGTCACAAAACACATATTTCACAGGGCTGGAAATAAGGCATATCCATGTACTGATGTATCTGCATGTAGTGTAGATTTTTCTTTTGTTTCTTTTAGTAGGTGACATCGTCCAGTTATATTTCGATAATGCACTTTATACTCTGTTTAGTAATAGGTATTTTTTTTCCAGTGTTCTGCGGTGAAGGTATATCTAATACAGGTTTGCTATGTACGGGGCTTAATAATAATTCATAAATATCATCTCAAAGAATCGAAAGAAACCACCCAGGCAGCTGTAACCTCATAAGTTTGCTCTCCACCCTAAAAATCAACATGGGATGTATCGCAACAGGTGAAACATAAAAAAATTACCTAATAAACTATGACCATCGTATCAGCTGATATGATTCCAAAGGAATTCAGACTATTATAACTGTTGTCACCTATAAATGGAGCTGCAAACCGTAGGTATTTGATTTATTTTATATAATTAATTTTCATTTGGTGGGTAAGCTTGTGTTAAATTCAAAAGACTAGTAAAATGTAGGTGTTTTTAATTTAATATTTCCTCGATAGGCGTCTATGCCACTGCAGATATATGTAGATAATGAATAATAGACTTCGTTCAATTGAAGGGCTATCTAATATATAAATATTAAATCTTTGTGTAATAATTTGCAGCATTTTATCTCATTAGTTGCAATCAGGGTGCCTCGATCGATGTCGATTTACACCTTTGATATGTATCTACTATTATACTTAGATTTCTGCTCTTGTTACGTTTAAAGAGGTTAATAATAATAATAATTTTTTATTGATCAAATAATACTGATTTCTCCGTGTTTTGCTTGTCAATGACAAATATAATCCCAAAGAATCGTTTAAATCTACCTGCAACGCTGTACTTTGAACGGCTATTTTCTCTAATCAACCGACTGAAATACATGTATTGTAAATAATGTGCACGGGAGAAAAATAGTCTCAAAACAATACCTATGTAGTTTATGCCACCCTTCTCCTTGATGGGATGTTGACTTAATCATAGATTATTTTGTTCCTCAACTTTACTGTAAAGCGTAAAATTAGAGGGTATTGATGCTGTAATGCAATTGGAAGCGCTAAGCCCCGTTTTGATAATAAATATACTATTAGCGGGGCTTAATAATTACGGCCAGTGTTCTACGTAGAAGATCTGTCTAATACAGAAATAATAAACCTTTGTGTAATGATTTGCTGCGTTTTCTGTAGTCTTTACCCTTATCGGTAAATCTGTATTTTGATGTTTTAGTCACTGCCACTAGCCATTTTGTGTTATCCCAATGTGTAGGTATTCTAGCGTGGAAGCAAATCGCACTGATTTTCTCGGCTTCATACATAAATATTGAAATGCGGATATGAAAATACTGTGCCCAAAAACATGTCCATAATTCAGTGTTTTCCACGAAGTACAGAATTTGTTATCCTTCTTGGTTCAGTTCTTTTATTTTTTCTCGTAGTTTGTGACTTCTATACCTCTACTTGGAACGAATAAGTATCTAATATGTTGATTAGGTAATAATATGTTGAATGCGCATGAATTACAGCGACGTCCCTATGAATAGATTGTATATAAGGTGAGTATTGAAATAAGAGGAAAAAAAAGTATGATTTCTCGGAATCCATACCCTTTCACCCCTTCACCGATGGTAAATTTGAAATTTCCGAGTTTGCATAACTGGACTAAAATGTGGATCAAATAAACAATGAAAACAGTCACGAAAAGTCACAAGAATATAATAAAAATATCACGGTTTATCGTTATTACCCCCTCCATTCACCCCCTTCCATCACGCAATTTAACACATCTGTTACATAAAAAAGAACCACGAAAATCGGACGAGAATAGTTAAAACATCATGATTTATCAGTATTACGCCCTCCATTAACCCCCATCCATCATGAAATTTGAACTTCATGTTACATTTACCATAACTAGACCAAATTCAAAGTTGAACAGAAAAATAATCACGATTGACCAAATCGATAATTATCCTCTCCACCCCCCTAGCTACTGGTTTTCGTGCATAGCAACACCAGCGTTTTACGAACGATGCGGACCTAAACGATTGAACTCACTCATTTGATTAATATGGAGATCGACATTTCATCCTTCTTTTGTTGTCAGAGAGGCTCTCTATCAAATCTGAGCATCTTAAAGTCAATAAGGGATAATTTAGATCACTCAGCTTATCAAGACTGAGCACTTAAATTTATGTGTCTCGTGATGTCCTACTGCCAAAATTTCAAGTTCTCAGGGTGAATATCAAAATTTTGATCTCATTCAGCTAGCAGGATGAAGATCATTGAATCGATGAATTTCATTCGTCCCGTGTTCTTCCAGAGAGAGCCTCCTCATCAACTTGATGAACTTTTAGCTTTCCAATGAGTGTAGAATAGTATCATTTTTGTTCTTGGGAGGGAGGGGGGGAGGGCTATCGCTGGAGCATTGTTCCTTGTTAATAGAAAGAAAAATATCGAAATCGGGTTTTTAAGAGTTTACCAAGGAACTTTACCAAAAAACCTACCAAATTAAAGCTGGGTAGATACTGACTCTCCCTGGTGCAATATAAATTATTAGAGGTTTGTACAACAATTTACGACAAACCTCACCTACAATTTTTGTGGTCCTAACATCACCACAGTGTTCAGTTCCCAGGCACCTTCTGGAATAAGATCAATTGGAACTTCATATCAAAGACTGATTTACATTCTAAATAATACAGATCGTAAATATTATTACAATGAAGCCATAACAAATTAATTGTAGCTTCCAATGTTTCAAAACTCTATCAAAATTGGTGTATACCATACCTACCAATCAATATATAAACGAAAACAATATTGGAACAGTATCGAGTTAAGTTCACTGATGAGGAAATACTTACAGTATCATCTATACATGTTAGTGATCAATGGCATACTTACATAGTATTATTTCTAATACAGATTCAACTTGGTGAATTCAAAATATTTTTACCAAGATGCAATAAGTAAAAATGGGTACTGAGGATGATTAGCTTTTTTTCTCATTCATTGGCAATGCTCCGACAGTCCAATAGGCATGGCATATTCTAGGCCATTCTATGGCTCTTTTAACACTCCTATTAAGGTACAAGGAAACTTATCAACAATCTGAACTTGAGATTATTTTATGAGTTTCCCGCCTGGGGCTAAATCTCGACTCCGTAGACCAGAAACTCTTTGAAAAACCGCGTCAAATCAATTTATTCACCTAAAATTTGTTACAAGTTAACATGTATTTATTTTTCGACTGCTGTCGTGCACTTGGGACACTCCTCGAAAACTGGCTTCAAGGCACCCTTAAAAAGTAAGAGCAGTCGGGACACTCATCTAAATATGGTTGGTGAGAAACCAGTCACCTTCATGCAAACCCGGAACAAACTGTCATTATTACTACTCAAAGCCACCATGAATACCAGGTCAAAATCCTTAACAAATGTGAGTCTTGAGATTATTATTATTTTATTTAATTTATTTATTTATTTATTTTATTTTATTTTTTGTTTGTTGATCAGTATCTCAATGTGGTTTAGAATAAATTAAAAAAATTAGAGCGAGAGATCATACTGTTTCGCTCCATTTTTATGGGAGGGCCGGTGATTCTGGGTCTAACTAGCATGGGTCATTTTCAGAGTTGTGAGGCCTCAGTACCACAGGTACTGGTACGATAATGGTATTACAGGCCCTTAGAAGTGGTTCGATGACTTTCCTTTCGATGGCTTTCGCCTTATCAGATTTCGATCAGCTACCACAGATGATAGGAAACTCATTGAAAATAAGTTGTATTATTTTCGACAAGTGACTCACTCCTTAAGGAAACTCATCAAAAAGTCTCGAGTTCAGATTTTGTATGAGTCTTCTTTCGATGACTTCCTTCTACCATACATCAGTCAATGACATGAAACCACTTGCGCCCTTCTCAAGAATATCTCTGAATCCTTTACAAGGCAATACAGAATCACCTCAGCCCCACGAATACCCTAATAACATACATACGTTCTATTAAAAATGCAGTAGTTTTATATACAATGCTATTTGAGAAACACACAACCATTATTACAAAATAAATTAATATAAACTGAACGTCCTCCCTCCTAGTATTTTCATTGGACAGTTTCGGAGGCAAAATGAACCATTAGATAAATGTTGTTCATTATGTGAAGATTAATTATTGGTATACCTAAGGAACCAATGTATATCCATGTTGGTCTTATCTAGCAAGAATTTGGAAAATAATGGCCCATCTTTAGGTGTGTGGGTGTTTTTCGTATGAGATTGTGTTACTAAATATTACATCAAAATTATTAACTCCATCAACACCACTCTTCAACAAAATGGGCAGAGACGTTTTGGTGACCTTGATATAAGACGTAAATGGGATCAACCTGATCTATGCACAACTATAAAGCTACGAGTTCAATTATTTTAAATCCACTTAATCCTAAGCAATGAAATACTATAATCTTCTTCAATTCTTCTTGCAATTTATGGGAGGGTTGCGAGGAACTTCTTTATACAATATGGCACCACATCAAAACTACTCCATTTGGATGAGGATGACCAAATATGTGACAGCTCCACTCAAAATCTGCGAATAAAAATATTGCGATGGCTTGAAATCACATCTCATCATTGATGCAGTAAACAAACATAATTAGCAAAATCCTTCACTCTGAATTGTTAAATGAAGCGTCTGAAATTGGTGAGTGAGTCAGTACTGCCAACTCACCATTTGCATTAGAGTGAGATCTACTCGGAAAAATTTGCAGGCTGTGATTTGAAAGTTCTCGCAATGTGCGAGGTGTAGTCTTACTCTCGGCTGAAACAAAACAACTGAAACTAAATTTCAGCACTAACTACCTGAAAGAAGGTAAGTTACTTATAGACTCCAACCCAACAAAGCAGTATTTTCATCTGGTTGTCTCGTATCTAATTACTGGGGTCCATTTTTACTTTCAAGCAACCTTTAGGCGACACTGGCAGCCTAATGGCTGCAACGTGACACTGCGGTGGCCAACTTGTAAACCATCTTGGGCGGTTCACACTTTTCATCCCCCCTCTGATCCGACTCCATCCCGATATATCCCCAAGGATCGGATCGGCGCAGAATCGGAAAGAGGTGAAGACCAACATGTCATACCTGCTTCCGAGTCCTCTCAGATTTCCGTCCCCAGCTAGATCCTTGCCACTCTAGATTCAAACAACATTCCGGAAGATTCTACGTAACCAAAACGTTAAATATTGGAAATCAAGATTCAACTATGTTTAGAAGATAGAGAAGAAAAAAATTTGAAAACTTCAATGAAGGGAGAGTACAAAACGCAGATTCTGGGTACAAGTACATTCACTTCGGAAGTAAAGATCAGCAGAAAGAGAGTTTGATACAATTTTACTTCATCTATAGGACGACAAGACGAAGTTTTATCAACATTTAGGTACGAATGTCGATGTCGACATTCAACAAATCGGAAAGTAAACTCTTAGAGTTACAGTCAAAACAAGACACATATTTTATAAGAGCAATTAGTTCTAGACACCTTTTAACAGATTTTTTGAGGCATGAAATACTATTTTACTTAATTTCGTTTTAATTTCAAGTACCTATTTTAGCAAATTTTAATACAAGAAAAACTATTGTAATGTTTCAGAAAATTTTGAATTTTTCTCAAAAATTTCTTCCATGGAAATCCGTTTTGAGGAATCTTGTAACGATTCCTGGACTGAGATGAAAAAAATCTGTTCTTTCGTTTACAAAAACCAAGCATTCATAAGGAAGCATGAGTTTGTTGGATACCACTTTTTCAGCACATTGAACTGGTCACATTTCAAAAAACCTCCCAAAACAAACGAAAAACCCTTAAAATGGCAAGAACGACTTGAACTCATTAAGATTGTGTTTATTAGTGGTACTCTCACTCACCTTTCCTGCAGCAGGAAAACGAATAGTCGGCAGGGCCGGAAGCGAAAAATCATGAAACAAGTCGGGTACAAACGTAAAAACGAATGTAAGCAATAAATAGAGACAAATTCTTGTAAAATGATTTTTAGTGAATTGTTATTCAAGCAGAGTTAGTTATTTTTATAAGTGAAATTAGCACAACTATCTTTGATAGATTTTAGAGGCGAAGTAATTTTTATTTGTTGACAACACAACATGATAATCAACATGTGAATATAACACATTTACCTAACTAAATAAATTAATATTAGAGTGTCAGTTTGTATAAACAACACGTCCCCTCAAACTGGCAACTCCAAGTTCACTTGTGAAAACATGGTGTTTTGCTCCATCCGTTGGTAGGTATCGAATGTCAATAGTATTTTCGTCAACACATTGCCTCAGGAAATGATGTCGGATGTCTATATGTTTTGTTCTAGAGTGCTGAGTTGGGTTCTTGGCAAGACAGTGAGCTCCTTGATTGTCATTGTAAATAGTTACACATGACTGAAGGGCAAATAGGCAATACAAACGTAAAAACGAATGTAAGCAATAAATAGAGACAAATACAACCAAACTTAAAAATAAATTAAAATATGAAGGTACAATGGGCACAATAATTGGACAACAAAAACTACACACTCCACTTTACATTTGGAAATTCATCCAAAGAGTAAAGTTCAATCCCTATTAATGAGGCCTTCACCAGCCTGGATTACTCTCAGTTGCTTCTTTCTTCAATTTGAATTCTTCATATTGATTTTCTTTTTGAAATTCATCCAGGAACCTTACATCTCTTGTTTCAGTTATTCTTCTTTCTTCTTCCAAAAATATTCTGTACGCTTTACAACTGCCAAATGTTCTAAAATGGGTTAGAATAGGGGGTTTACCTGTCCACATTTCCCCTGGCCCAGAATGATGGTGGCAGTCCTGACTGGATCAGCGAAATTTTGAGGCGTCATCAATAAATGTTAAAAAATAATTTGAACCTTTCTTGGATGATGTTCGTATGAAATGGCTTCTGTGCCATTTTCCCCAGGTTCTTCAACATAATATAAATTATTTTTACGTTTTGCGGTCAGTATTATTCTGCCTTCATCATTTTGAACTACAGCTTCGTTTTTCGTAAATGAAGACAAATACAACCAAACTTAAAAATAAATTAAAATATGAAGGTACAATGGGCACAATAATTGGACAACAAAAACTATCTACACATCCCCTTGTTCTATTATTTTTATTTTCCACTTTACATTTGGAAATTCATTCCAAAGAGTAAAGTTCAATCCTACCTTCTGGTCGTGGTTTACCTTTGTTGGCAAGCAATTAGTGGAAAGTCCAGGTGAAGAAGAATTTGGGATGAGGCAGACTGGATTTAATGAAATTCAAGACTTCCAAGGCATACATGCCAGGCTCAGTAATAATACGGAGACGCGCAAAAGAGCTCCTGCAAGATTCGTTCCAGGCGAGACCACTCAAGACTGGAATCGCCCGCTTTTGCAGCCTGAATATTTCCGGGGAATGGCTCGAGTTGAAGCCATAGAAGTAAGCCATATTCCAGTCTACTTGCAAAGTAGATAAAATAACCGAACGTAATACCGACGTCGTAGGATATTATGTTTGATAGACGGCGAATCATATACGAAACTGACGTGAGTTTGGGAACCAATGATTCCTTCTATGGACATTTCCATCTAAGACATACTATTATAAAATGTGAGGCCAAGGAAATTAAATGACTGCTCAAGATGGCAGTTCAATCCAAAGACCAACTCCTGTGCCATCTCCCTATTCAAGCTTGACGCACTGGAATCGCATCACCTCTCAACGATGGAGTCTTTACTTTCCTGGTTACTCAACCCAAGATGTTCCAATTGATAGCGTAGTACTGTCAGTCGCAAACATGAAATACCACTAAGATCGTCAAACTGATAGGCAAGATTGTTGATAAAAATCAAAAAGAAGTACCCTGCTTAACGCCACGAGGAAGGTCAACTTCTTCTGTATCTAAACCGTCATAGCACGCAATGACTCCAACCCTCCAACCACGGAGGGTAACGGCACTTTGTCCAAATCTATTATGTTGAAACTTACTAAGCAGTAAGTCATAAGACATAATGTCAAAGGCTTTGGAAAGGTCGTGTAGCTGAAGTGAAATCAACTTGCCATCCTCCAAAACAGCCAGATCACTCGAAACAAGAGACAAAGCAGCTGAGGTGGTATCCGGCCCCTTCGAAAACCAAACTGTTGGACATGAAGGAAAGACTGTTTCTCCATGTACAATCCCACCCTCTCCAGCACCAAATCCATCTATAATCTTCGTGAAAACAGGTAATTTAGACTGTGGTTTGTAACCATCATAACCAGTTGATTTGTCCATCTTCGGGGTTGGAGTGATTATCGATTTCTTGAGGCACTTATGAAACATTCCTTCATCGAAACATTATATCACATTTCGAGAGACAGCCATCATCATCTTAGAGCTGATTCAAAGAAAGTCTGACTCCATTCTGTTACCTAAGGCTACGATAGTGGCATGGACTTCTTCAAACAATACAACATGTGCAACCCGAAAAATCCGAAAAAACTGGGAGGACGTTGAAGGATTTTGGAGAAATCAGCATTGGCTGCTGGAAGACAACAATTCTGAAAAATGGAGGAGAAGGATAAATCCATGGCTGCTAAAATCAATATTTCTATGGCTGTTTTCAGTTTTCAAATTAAGTTCTTCATGTACCAACTACCAGCAGGGTTTCTGTTTCTTAGGGGCCGCTTCAATACGAGCATCATTGGATTGGATTGGAGTTGGACTGGACGGTTGCGGGTGGATTAAAAACTATTACCACTATTACCTAACTAACTACTAACTAACTATTGCCATTCCCTTCTCAACACACTTGTCCGACTGTATGATCTAGTCGGATCGGAAGGGTGCATGACAAGTAGTGTGGCCCGGCCTATAGGTGGTTGCCAACATTTCAATATTCCGAACGTTTCAATGAGCATTTATACCTACTAAAACCTAATCCATTTGTTTTCTACACAAAAGAACACTAACCACTCCCGAAGTCTTGTAAGCCAAGCAATCTTAAGATAGCTAAGAAACTATGTTGATTATTTTGTTTTACGACTTACATCATCCAGATATTTCTTATAGTTGTCGTCATTGAGAACTTTATTATAAAGTTTCCTGTTGAAGTTCTCAGCCTACAAACACATGGGTTTAGTTACTTTATAATATCAAACGCTATTGCTAGAGTATATGACATAGTTTAAAAATGGAAAAATTAAGCATAAACATTCTATTGGTCATTAATACATCATTTTAACAATATTGATTGCATGCTTTTTTTTCAAATTGGAAATTTTTAATCAGAAAACATCAGTTACTGTAGAGATCACCTGTGACAACCCTAAAACGCTGCAAATTATTACACAAAAGCATATTACTTCTGTATTAGATAGCCCTTTAATGCAAATCATTTGTTTATAATAAACTATTAACACGGTTATCAGTATATCATCGAAACCCAAAAAGGTTCCCCGTCAAAGAAGGTTTCCCAAAAAGGTTCGAACCTATTCAGATCCAAAACCTCATAGTTTTACGCTTTTTAATAAATAATGTCAAAACATTTCGTAAAAAACATATTGGTAACATTGCAGGTACATCCGTGTGTCTGGTTTGTATATTAATAAGTGAGAATAGCGAATCTTCGTTATTTTACTGGAAGAATCCTCATTACATCTAACGTGAATGTGCGGCGAAGACCCCCCCCCCCCCTCAGCACAACTACCACACGCGTTAGCATAATGAAGTAAGAACTGCTTTTACAAACTGGTGGAAAATATATGATATTTGACTCCCATATCACTCATATTCACAAAAATTCCTCATCAAAATGAAATCCTCGGTTTTTAGCTGATCAAAATAGTGTTTTGTCAGCAATATCATGTTTGATCGAAATTACCCCCTCCATGTACCCTACTGTTAGAAAATCTGAACCGTCCAAGGTTTAGTGAATAACTGTATTGAAATCTGTACTGAACGAAAACCCCGTCACGGAGATTAGGCAAGAATAGTGAAAACATCACGATTTATCAGTTATGCCCCTTTCACCCTCGCTATTCCGCAAAGAAATTTGAAATTCTTGGCTAATGTTCAAACAGTGACCACATTTTTGGTTGAACAAAAAAACTCACGGAAATCAGAAGATAACGAGGAAAACATCAGGATTTCTCACTATTACCTCTTTCGTTCACCCTTTTGCATAATGAAATTTCAAACTTCGGACATTTGTTCCAAAACTAGACCGAATTCTTAAATGAACAACATATATTTGTTTGCCATTTGTAACTGACGAAACAAATATAGAAATAAATCCCCGATCGCGGAAAATAAGGAACGTGTATTTCTTACAAAATCTAGTTGACAACAACTTTTATAAAACTAATGTAAACAAATAGCATCAAGCGATGCAAACTAATTATAATAATCACTGTTGGCGACATTCCTCCGGGCCACGAGTCAGATTCTTTCACTGCAGCAGGTGCAGCTTTGCGATTTTCGTCGCAGGCCGACGAAACGTTCCATGTCCTGTCTTGACATCTGCGAATCTAACTTGTCCATCCTTGCCTGGGAAGGTTGCTACAACAATCCCTCG
Organism: Adelphocoris suturalis; assembly: GCA_030762985.1. Lineage (NCBI taxonomy): Eukaryota > Metazoa > Arthropoda > Insecta > Hemiptera > Miridae > Adelphocoris > Adelphocoris suturalis. The sequence goes on from CM061042.1 coordinate 85,907,327, forward strand.
GGGCCACCGTCCTCTTGGGTAGGAGTCTTCTCCCAACACTACAAGATCTCCGACCTTGAGTGGTTCTGAAGGTCTTGTCCATTTGCTTCGCTTCACTAGTTCAGGAAGATACTCTTTTACCCACCTCTTCCAAAATGAATCGGCAATCTGCTGTGATTTCCGCCATTCTACTCGGAGGCACAGGTTTTCGGGAATCGGAGGGCAAACTGGTGTTCCCAGAGCTTCTCCTAGGAGGAAATGGTTTGGAGTAAGGCACTCCATGTCAGCAGGATCCACTGAAACTTGGGTGAGGGGCCGGCTGTTAACAATGAGTTCCACTTCTGCTAGTGCTGTGGTCAGTATTTCCTCCTTTGGTGCTTGCTCGTTCAGTGTAGCAGCTAGTGCTTTCTTTACTGTCTGCACTAGGCGCTCCCAGGCCCCTCCCATATGTGGAGCTGCTGTGCAGTTGAAATTCCACTTGATTCCTCGTGGTGCCAATTGTCGTTGAATTTCGTCTTCATCAAGGTCCCGGAGTGCTTCTTTTAGCTCCCGGTCTGCGGATTTGAAATTTGTTCCATTGTCCGAGAATATTTCACGAGGCGTGCCTCTTCTGGCTATAAACCTTCTAATCGCCATGATCGCTGATCCACTCGATAGATCCACTGCCACCTCTAAATGTACAGCACGAACAGTGAGACAAGTGAACAGAGCCACGTACCTTTTCTCCTGCCGTCGACCGATGGTGACATGTAGTGGACCAAAGTAGTCCAATCCAACTGATGTGAATGGCCGACTACTATGAGCCATCCTTGCGGAAGGGAGAGGTGCCATCTTGGGAGGCTGTGGTGTAGCTCTCTTCAGCTGGCAGATTCCGCACCGATTGAATGAACTCTTGACTGCAAGTCGAGCTCGAAGTACCCAGTACTTTTGGCGAATTGCATTAAGGATAGTTTCTTTGCCCTGGTGTCGTGCCCATCGGTGGTATTTCCCCAGCAAAAGCTTCGTGAAGAGGTGTTCATGTGGAAGTACAATGGGATACTTAGTGTCGTACGCCACGTTCTCTACTTCACCAATGCGACTTCCAACTCTAATAAGTCCTTTTTCGTCCAAAAACGGATCTAGAGTCGCCAAACGACTGTCTGTGGGAAGTGGCTTCTTCTGAAGTAAGAACAATAATTCTGCATCAAAAGCGTCGGCCTGTGTTTTCCTCAGCCACTGCAGCTCGGCGGTCTGTAATTCCTCAGCCGTCAACTCCTTCTTCATGCTTTCATCCCGATACCGTAAGAACCTTGCTATCCGGGGCACCCATGCCGTTGTACGAATTAGACGGAGCCATTGTGAAAATCTGGTAATGTCGGGAAGAAGTTCAAACTCTGTTTCAAAATTCGTTGCCACGTATTCTGCATCTTCAATCACAGCTTCCTGTGATATTGGTTCTATTGGCCACTCTTCTTCCTCTTTCCACAGAAATGCTGGGCCTGTGAACCACCGTTCAGATCCATTTAGTGTTGCGGTCCTTGAGACACGTGTTGCATCATCTGCACAATTTTCCTTGGTAGGAACCCACCTCCAGGCAGCTTGAGCCGATCCTTCAAGTATTTGGTCTACCCGCCTCTTCACATAGCTCTGAAGACGCTTGTCTGTAGCTCTTATCCAAGAAAGCACTATTTTTGAATCACTCCAAAATACAACTTTTGCAAACTCAATACGATGCTCCCTGATGGCGAATTGAGCGAGGCGGACAGCAGTGAGGGCTGCTTGGAGTTCCAATCGAGGTATGGACATCTGCTTAACAGGGGCTACTCGAGCTTTTGCTACACACAACATAACATGTGTTCCATAGGTAGAAAACGTGCGAATGTAGGAAACTGCAGCATACGCACGTTCGCTGGCATCACACATGATGTGAAGTTGGATATCCCTTGCAAGTGCCAAGCTTTTGTCATAACACCTAGGGATGGAGATCGATTGTAGTGCTAACACCCTCTGCATCCATCTAGTCCAGTCCTTACCCAGTTTGTCTCCAATTTCTTGATCCCAAGTGATGCCTGTTCGCCATACCTCTTGAAGGAGCATTTTCCCCTCATTGACTACAAATATTATTAAACCTAATGGATCGAACAGTGTCATGACCCATCGCAATACTTCCCGCTTTGTGGGATTGCGTTTTCCTGCTAATAGATCTTTGTCTAGTCTTTCGAGTTTCACTTGGAAATGAAATTCATCGTCACAAGGCCTCCACCATAGACCTAGCAGTTTTTCCGATTTGTTCTCCCCAATGTCCAAACTAGCACCCTTGGCTGATCTCAAATCAACAGGAAGCGACTCTAGAACCTTTGATGAGTTGCTAATCCAGTTGCACATGATGAATCCACCTAATTTGTGCACCCGACAGACATCATGGACCCTTTTGATGGCTTCCTGTTCATCTTGGCAACTATCCAGATAGTCATCCATATAGTGGTTGTCCACTATCGCATGTAGAGTCTCCGGGGCTTCTAGTTGTTCCTGCTCCCTCGCGTTCCTGTTTTTGACTTCCTGAGCCGAAAATGGCGAGCATTTGGCCCCAAAAGTCATGACACGCACTGCAAATTCTTCTGGTGGCTTACTGCGGTCTTTCCCTCGCCAAAGAAATTTCTGTGCCATTTGATCTTCATGACGAATTTTTATTTGCGGGTACATTTCTTTGATATCCCCTCCAATAGCAATAGGTCGTTCTCGAAAGCGGCAGAGTAATCCTGGCAAGCTAACCAGCAAGTCTGGTCCAGATAGCAACATGTCATTAAGACTAACTCCCTTTGCTTTAGCTGAGGCATCAAAACAGATTCGGAGTTTTCCTGGCTTATTTGGATTAAACACACCCAGATGTGGTAAGTACCATTCTTTTCTTGGTTTCATAGCCAACTCATACGGTTCAAGCTTACTGGCATAACCCTTGGCTATCGACTCCTCCATTTTGGCAATATATTGCTTTGCAAATTCAGGGTCCTTGTCCATGCGCCTTTCTAGGCTGAACAACCGCTTGAGAGCCATTTCCCTGCTGCGGGGTAATGGATCGTTTGACTTCCACAGGAGTCCTGTCTCCCATCTTCCTTCTATCCGTCTTGTTGTGGATTCGAACATGGCCACTGCTCTTTCATCCTCAGTGGATAACTCCTTTCCCTCTCTTTGGTTCATTTCCTTCTCTCCAAGTACAAATTCTTTTACTATATCATGCAGGGACATCCCGTCACCCTCTTCACCCCACTGACTCAACTGGTGTTCCTCCTCATCGCTCACTCTCCCCTTGAGATGTATAGGTACCTTTCCATGAAGGACCCATCCAAGCCGCGTCTTTGTAGCAACTGGGCCATTCCATGACCTATGCACAACTTTCAGTGGAATCGCTAAGGCCCAGTTATCCTCACCCAAAAGTATCGTGGGCTTAGCGTCTTTGTAGCTAGATATCTCCAGGTCTTTGAGATGGTCAAAAGATTGCCCTAACAGCTTAGGATCGACTGATTGTTGGGGTAGGTTTAGCTGCTGGATTGTTCTCGCTCGATATACCTGAAACGTCTTGGCATTTTTGTTGGTTCCTGAAATGCTGAACGTTACCACTTGGGACTCTTTTTCTTCCCTAACAGTGTTGTCAGTCCACCTGACCTTAAGTGGCTGGTTCTCTCCTCGCAGGCCTAACTCTTTTGCCATGTCTTCTTGGATCATTGTCACTGTTGATCCGCTGTCAAGGAAGGCATATGTGTCAATTATCTTCTGAGGGCCGTACAGTTTCACAGGGACAATTCTGAGGAGTAGGCGTCTTTCTTTTCCAATGTTGACAGCTGTTGTCACATCATATTCCGAGGTTGCCTCCTCTCCAACCCCTCCATTCTCGTCCTCACTTTGCTGCTCCTCTGTCTCCTGCAAGGCTACCATAGTTTGGCTACCTTTAGGATGCAGTAGTGTATTATGACGCTTCTTGCACACTTTGCAACTCACGTTAGCTTTGCAGTTGTATCCTCGGTGCCCTCTCTTCAGACACCCAAAGCATATTTCGTTCTCCCTAGCCCATTGAACTCTGTCGTCATCTGCCATTTGGGCGAACTTCCTACAGTCTTTGAGGAGGTGCGAGTTAATGTTGCACTTCAGACATTTGAGCAATGGGGGATTCAGTTTAGCTTTCTCCCCTTCTTCTAGGACTGACTTGGACCCCTCTTCAGACTTCTGATGCTTCCCTATTTCAGGGTTCTGAACGGTGACGGTGTTATGCCAAGCTCCAGCATTACCGATGGCCTCTACTTTACCCTGAAGCCAATCGTTGAAATTCTCTAGGCTTATGGGGCCATCCCCTAACCTGGTCACTTGCTCTCCCCACTGTAGTTTAAGGAATACATTCAGTTTACTGACGAGAGTATTGAGGATGACAGGATTGTAGAGGTACTCAGACCTTCCAACTAATGCCACTGTGAGCACCGCATTGTCTACCACTGCTGCCAATTCATCCAAGCCATGCAATCCATCTTCGCTCATGCTTGTTACTCTCTCAAGTTTTGCCATAACTTCCCTTGCAATGGCGTCTGGTCTTCCATAACGCCTCTGGAGACGGTCGATCACTCGTCCCAACCCACCTGGTAGAAACAATAAAGGTCCTATGTGATCTCTAGCAGCTCCTTTGAGCGATTTCTGAAGGCGAACGAGGTTCTCATCCTCTGAGTATCTTCCTGACTCAGTGGACCGCCGATACATACTGATAAACAGGGGCCACTGGGCTGGGTCTCCGTCGAAGTTGGGCAGCTCAAACGAAGTATTTTTCCTTGCTATCCAGCCCTTCAGCTCGTCAACCGATACTTCATTACCAACAAGGGGTCGTGGAGGGGGTCTGTATTTTGTTCTTTGACCTTGGTTGCATGGTTGGGAGAATGATCCACCCAAACTTTGGTGTGCACCATTCATGTTGCCGTTCGTTTGATTTTCTTCTACCCAACTCCTCACCCTTTGATTGCTCACTCCGCTGCATAGTTCAGATTGGTGGCTTTGGGATGACTCACTGCCGTTTGCTACAGCAAGCTCTAATGCTCTGAGCCGTCTTTCTCGATCAGCTTGTCTCGCCTCTCGTTCTCTCGCCTCTTTTTCTTCTTCTTCCTGAAGCTCCAACCGCAGTTGCTCAACATCTCTTCGCCTTACTGAAGATGTGCTTGAAGAAGAGTGCTTTGTTCGTCTACTAGACCTGTTTGACTGCCTGTCCGTTCCTCTGTTCTCTGATACCCACTCAGCGGCGGTTGAAGTAGTGAAGTTAACAACTCGATTTCTTAAAGTCAGCTCCCTTCTGTCATCCACGACAGCATTACCTTCCGATGGAATTTCCCTTGAAGTCGAATCCATACTTTTCACTATTCAAAACTGCCACACCAACGCACTGGTTCAAAAATCCGAAGGACCACGCAATGTAACTGACGAAACAAATATGGAAATAAATCCCCGATGGCGGAAAATAAGGAACGTGTATTTCTTACAAAATCTAGTTGACAACAACTTTTATAAAACTAATGTAAACAAATAGCATCAAGCGATGCAAACTAATTATAATAATCACTGTTGGCGACACCATTTATGAATTCAGTATAGTTTTATATATATAGTATATATATATATATATATATATATATATATATATATATATATATATATATATATATATATCAGATCAAAATAGTGTAAATATCACGATTTATGAGTATTATCCCTTCCACTCTCCCCTTCAATTATGGAAAGTGAAACTCCGTGCTAGACGACAAGAGAGGCTAGAGCTGACGACGCCGATACGGCGAAATATTCTCAATTTTGTAAGCTATATTTATTTGTTTCCTATATTTTCCGACCATCTGTAACACGTCAAAATAATATTACACGCGAGTATATATAATAAATGTATATCTCTCTTTTTCTGTGTGTGCGTAAAAGAATAATTTTTAAAGTTCCGAATTCCCCGAATTATCTGACTGAGTAGATTTACTTAGATTGCAACTATATAGGGAGACAAGGGCTAAGATCTCTGCTATATTTCACCCCTACCTGCAACGTAAAATTTGGGAATTTAACTTCTTACAGCATACACGCACTATAATTAAGTAGGTAGTACCTATTTATTACCTAGGTATTTCATGAACTTCAAATATATGAATGAATCATAATTATTAAGATTAATAACATGGGCAGGGGCATACATTAGAAACGATATTTTGTTTTTTCCTTTAACTGTTCGGTTTGTCTTGGTGGTTATTTCTTTGTGGGATTGGAAAAGCAGGTTGAGAAGGATTATTTGGCTGCCTATAGGGACCCGTTCAGAAAATATCGTAACCCCAGGATTGCAGGTCGAGGATGAGCAGCTTAACTGTCTTTGGTGCTTTGTTGCAGCGTCGGGCGGGAATACCATCTGGTCCAGCAGAAGTGGAGTTTTTGACACAGCATTTATGTGCCTCGTCATGAAGCACCGGCGAGGACATGATGCTGCGCAAGGAATCCCTGGTGAAAGCTGGGGGTACCACTGGCTCACCAGGGTTGTGGCTGGGAGCACTCAAGCGTGGCTCCCAATAGTCCACAAACTCCTGGAGAGGGGGAAAAACTTGTTCATCCCCAGCTTCTTCCAGTACCTCCGCAGCGACACGAGCAGGATGCTTCCCCCACAACTTCTAGACCCACTGATATTCCCGCCAATGGCAGGCGGGGGTTATGAGGCGCTCTTGAATTTTCTACCATAACGGGGAAGACAGTTAATCGAGGGTCGGGAAACCCGTTGACACGAGCCTCCTCCCTAATCTCCAGCGGGTCATTTCTCCACCCTTTGTTCACCCGGGTCGCAAGACAGGGACGTATGACCTTGACTTGGGTAGGGATATGAAGGAGCTCTGAAGAGATAGAAACACCAACACAGTTACCCTACCGCAACAACACCCACACTGACTCATACCCACACATGTACATATATATATCAATGGAGAAATTTTTCGAAGACGATTTTAAAATTTTTAGAGTCATTGAGATAGTTTTATTTTCTATGAGAAGCTCATTTTAGCCTTTTAAACTCCAAAAATCGAATTGGGAAAAAATAATCCGTCAGTACTCACCATCCAGAAATTTCTTCCGGTATTTCTTACTGGGCCAAAGTTGATGAAACTTAGGTTGTAAATCACGTTTGGGGTCTACTAGATCCCAGAAACTCAGCATCAATTTTTATTAATTTTAAAGGGTAGCATTGCAAGGCTGAAATATTCAAAAATCACGATTTCCAAAACTTTCAAAGTAGGTAGCAGTAATGATTTTTGTTACCGTTGATAGTTATTACACCAAACAAGTGATTAAAACCACCCGGAATGTAGTTAGCTAATCCGTTCGCTCTCGCCAAGGGCTAGAACTTCAAGAAAAAGGTCTCGGACTTCTAAGCGCGAAAACTTAAGGGAAATCAAGCTCTGGAAGTGACATTTTTGAATTAGCGAGTCTATCGCTAAATTTCAATAATGACCTCAACATCATCAATTCAACACACACAAATCACACGTACACATCACATGTACATCGTACACTCATCATTTAAATGATGAGTGTACGAGTTTTTGAAATCGGAACATATAAAATTGGCTGATGATAGTATCAGCTAATATAATTACAATAGAATTCTTTCTTCACAAAGTCGGATTCAATGTACCTATTGCCCCTATGGATGGGCGTTGGTGTCTTTAATTCTACCTCATTAATTTTCAGTTTGTTGGTACCTACTTAAATGTCGTTGTTTGGATCAGAAGGGCTGGTAAAGTGTTGATGTATTAATTAACTGCATTAATTTTCCCTCCGTAGGTGTCTATATCTAAGTAGACATATTGATGACTAAGTCATCCTTCCCTTCGACCACTTCGAAATTTTAAATCGTTAACAATGTTACGATAGACAAAGAGACCCGTGAAGCATATTTTTTTCTTAATCAACCCACGGATCTCAAGTTCGAAATGGAGCTCCTCTGCGATAAGGCCTGGCGTTTTATGAAGTTTCTGGTTGAACCCTACTACTGGGTGTAGTTCCGCGTGTGTCCCACTTTCAAACCAATTAAATCTGTCATTATCCTATCAAAAAATGGATTTGACGACTGTTTCGAAAACTTCGGAATCTTTTTTTTTCCCATGTTTTCAAGATAGATTACCTTTCTCCTTTCCATATAGGAGAAATATGGAATTGAAAAAAGTGGGGACACATACGGAGTTTTTTGCATCAAAAAGTTTGTATGTGTCCCCACACTATATTCAAATCAAACTAGAGTATAAATACATTAGAAGGATGTATGTATATGGTTTAGTGGTCCGGATGCTAGCAAGCTCGCATCTCAAAAATACATAACATCAAATTCAGATTAGTTGGACACGTATGTCAGAATGATGTGTATAGTTTGGTGGTAGTAAAAATTCTGCTGGTAGTAAATTCCTTAGTAACAATTCTGGAGCAGACCCTACCCACTTAAGATTTGGAAAATGCCCAGTTCAGGTGGTTAGTGAGCCTGACTCTACGTCGGAGGTCCCTAGTCTGCTGGTAGGTATAAGATGCATGTCTATGCAGAATGTATCATCGTACACAATATAAATATCAACTTTGTTTATTCAGAGAATAACAACAAAAGGGTTTTTTGGATCATTGATCAAATTAATGACCCTCAAATAGCGTGGGGACACATACGGAACTTTTTGACTTGTCAAATAGTTCACTGTGTCCCCACTTATTTCAATTCCTATTTCTAACGTTTGCGAAGGAGAAAGTTAATAAATTTGTCATGAATACATAGAAAAGAGGATATTTGGGGGTTTCCGCAACAGGCATCAAATTCATTAATTGATAGTTTAATTATCAATCTACGTGATTTACGTGTTTGAATGTGGCGACACATACGGAACTACACTCCTATTACTTTTCACTTGAGATTTTTCTGCTAGTTCAACATCCATTGATCCATGATCATGCATGTCTTCCATTATCTATTATCATGCCCCAAATACACTGATAGTCAATCACGATAATTGTATTGTTATTATGATATTCGCGATGTATTACTTTTAAATTCTTTTATCATGTTCAATAATTACATTTCAACGTAAAATCCAGATTTCCGGCAGACGGTTAAATTACCATGCTTATTTAGTTTTTTGGTGAACTTTGTCTCTGTACCATAGTAAAATAAACAGCTTATCTTTTGGTCTATCTAAAATATAATGTCATTGCATGTAGTGTTGGACAACTGATTAGCTGAGAAATCTCTGAGCCAAATTTGTTCCTCAATCGACTTGCGGTGCTGTAACCTGAAATGAGGCTTCTTTGGAACATCTAGAATACAATTACAAAGCATGGAGGGGGTTCTGATAAGCTAATGGAGCTGTGAGGCAAATATCTGTCCAACTCGACTTAAAGTGCTGTAATTCAGATGAAGCGCGTTTGAGACACCTCGTAAACAATGAAATTATAAAATTACACGGTACGGAAGCGTACATGTCAACCGAAAGGCTTCCGAGGTTAATTTCTCTACTTTTCGACCTACCATGTTTTTGACGGGATGAAACATCCTGGGTTAAATAAATTATATATCAGTTATCTGCGTAGAAGGGCTGTTTAATACGGATATAATAAACCTTTGCACCATAATTTTCATGATATGATAAATTCAGTAAAGATTATTTTTAATGTATTTATCCCATCTTCGACATTAGTTCTCCCAATAACTTCGCTGAAATGTGTGTGATCTTCTACTCAAACGTTTATCATTAATGACTACGGAGTCGTTACATCGTCGATGAGAAGTGAAGTACTAAGAAGACAGAGTGTATTTAGAAGACATTGAAATACCTTATATTCAGAGGCAATTTTTACACACGCACAGACACTCACACACACACACACACAGACACAGAGAGAGAGAGAAAGAGAGAATTACCTACGATTGTCTATGTATAAAATTTGAAATTAGAATTAGGATACATCCACCTACTTTAATATACACTTTCTTACAAATTCGTAGGTTCCTACCTTCACGAACAAATCCCTGCAGCTGCGAACAATCACATATATGTAGTGGGTAAAGGTGATTACAGCAAGGAAGTCGAATACTCCCCATATTTCAAACCCCATTTCACGATATGTGTGGAGGATGCAAAAATACAAATGAGATGTCGTTAGGCAGAATAAGTTAGCAAGAGTTACAAGGAGTACGAACGAAAACATTCTGTTGATAGCCCACACAAATCTGAGTAACTTGAAATACCATCGTATTTTGCAAACAATTCCTAACCGAACATCCATCAATATATCCAAAAAAGCTGTTACACATTCGGTTAATTTCAAAAAATGATACATAAGCAGCTGTTGTCTGAAGATAAATATGTATCGCATCGCATCGTAAGAAAAATTATAGTTGTTAGAGACTAGATGAGTTGTTAACATTAAAAAGGCTAAAGCAGCCATGACCGAAAAATCCTGTTTTGTTTTGAACAGTTTGAGCTGAGGAACTAAGTAATAAAACTCGTTGATGAGATCACCTTCAAAAAGCATGATTGATTTCGTTCGAAATGTGCAAAAAGGTATTGTTATTACGACGGTAAGAAGATTAGGTAATATTTGAGTGTAGAATACTGTCATCGAATTCAATTCAAAAGAGATTATTTGTTTATAGGCACTGCGCACCATTATAACTAGTATCACCGAGTTCACTGCGACAAAATATACGGTTTTCCATAATTGTCGGTGCGGTGATGAGGAAAATGGGTATAGGGCCAATAGGAAGCCTCCGATGACGTATGCATCCATAATAACCTTGTACAGTAGCAGCGTGTATCAGTGGAGTCTATCAAGGAAACCGCCAGAACGAACTTGGCAACTCAATTCATCAACAGGTACTTCACGTCATACCTCCTCACCTTTCTATAAGAAGTAAATATTTCAGACAGGGCACGAATTTTTTTTTAATAAATCGTGACCTCAATTAACTTTTATTGAATTCAACTACGGAGAGGCTTCACGTAGCCGGTGTTTATGATCGATCGACGAGAAAGAGAGAGAAAGGGAGAGAGAGAGAGGCAGATTTCCTCGTTCCTCGAATAATTTCATGAATTAATGCAATACAATTTTATAGAGTTATATTAATTATTATACATGGGAATCGCGAAGCCTTGATCGCTTTGAGGAGGTCAATGATTACGTACAAATGTTGATTGTTGGAAACAATAAACCAAAATGGCTTGTAATTTGGCATGATTAATGATTATGGTTGATCCAGAGAGCCTGTTACAAGGCGTAATATGAATAGTAGGTTGAGATAAATATGATTAACAGTATTGATGTAAGTGCGAGACTACTCACTATTTGCGCTAACCAATTGCGCCGGCCGAAAATTAACTTCTAGAATATGTACATGTTTCAGGTACATGTATATTGTAAAATGATTAGGTTGACGTACATGTAAAGGTAGATTAAAGTAAGTTAACTAATGGTCTGCGTTGAAGTTCGTTAAAGAAATCTGAGACCAGGGAAGACTGCCAGTTGAATGGAGTGGGAGTGGAGTGTGACAACTGGTGGGGTATTACCCTATTGCTTACAGTGACCGAAGTGCTGACTAGGATCATACTGAACAGGATTAAGTAAGTAGTTGAGCATTATCTCAGGAGAGATCAGGCAGGTTCCCGGAAGAGCAAGAGATGTACTGATTTAATAAATACATTGCGGTTTATTGTGGAGCAAAGTGTGGAGTGGCAAAGTCCACTATACCTTGAATTCATATACTTTGAAAGAGCCTTTGACTCCATAAGTAAATACATGATATGGAGCATTGTCGAGAGATATGGTTTCCTCCCAAAATCCTAAAGATCATCAAAGCTATGTCCATCAATAGCACATCCATCAAGGAACACTTTCGGAGCGGATAGTAGTCACAAAACAAGGGGGGCAGGCCGGATTCGCATCGCGAGCGCAGCTTACCTGGCGGTACGAGGTAGGTTCGGTCCATTATAGATTAGTGGACGTGTATAGTTTGATGGTCTGGATGCTCGTAAGCTCGCATCTCAAAATTAGATAACATCAAGTAGTCAATCCCTTAGTAAAAATTCAGATTAGTTGGACATACCGCCAGGTTCGCTGCCCTTATTGTCTAGTCATAGTAGTCACCACAGGAGTCAAACAAGGCTGTGCACTCTCTCCCACATTGTTCATCACCGTCCTTTATGAGATTATGCGAAGTATTAATGAGGGTCGCAAACGAAGCATCCAGTGGTCAATGAAGGATCGACGGGAAGACCTAAATGGTTACCGACAGTTGACGGTTTAGAATTTGATGACAGCAAACAAACTTACAGTGTTTTCAATGTACGTACCTAATTAACGTTTCACCAATGAATACACCGGCATATGTTACGAGTGTCAACAAGTGCTAAGCGTGGGGCGACGATTGATCGCAAATTTTGTCGACCAAATCCAGGGACCAGCGGACAATTGATGGCATTTGCCATCATGCTCGTTCTCTCGACAGTTTTAGCAAAGCTCTTGGTCCAAAAGAAATCCACCATATGCTATGGGTGACGACTATGCTATCCCACATTCATTCCACTTCATATTAAACGGATATGACTGCATGCACCCTGCCTTGATACTCGGAGGTCCTCTCATCATTTCCAGAAGAAACTGTACCTCTTTTGACACCGGGATGGTTCAGTGATTCGTTTTTGGAACAGTTATGTAATTTCATTGTCTATTCAAGACTTGAAACATCGATTTTACAAACATCGTTTTTATATGCAAAACCTACTTCATTTTTATTGCAGTTATTTATCGCAAGTTTCGTGTATACGCAGATAGGGAGTTAAAAAAGAACAATGTACAGACAACAGTGGGGACCAGAATTTGGAATTTATAGAACCCTTCCTGTTCAATTGTCGACTATTAGATTGTAGACTACAGATATCTCGGTTCGTAGAATAATACAGCAGTTCTCAAGAACATCAGTACTACGATAATAATTGAAAGATAATAATCAACCTGCTTGGCAATGGAAACGACAGAATAAAAATAGGTTATAGAATGGTTATGGTTAGAGATATGGTAAGGAATTTATAGTTATCAAATGTATATCATAATATATGATATGATTAGGTAACGTCAATCTTATGGGTGCCACGGCGACTAACGTTTGATATGAACTTAAGAATGTTACAATTAGGTTACAATTAGTATTAATAGGTACAATTAGGACCAGTAAACAGTTTTTTCGTTTATTCACAAGTGGCGGCTTAATTATTTGGCAATTTTAATCATGAAGAATACCGTCGTCTTAATATAGGAAAGTTAAAAAGGAAGACAAGACACAGTATCTCTTCACGATGTGATTTTTTTTTTTTTTCGTACGAGCCCGTCCATGTATCTTTCTTTTCGCCTGCTCTTGGTAGGCTAATTTTATATGGTGGTACAAGTCATTCAGTGTATGTTCAAAGTATTTTGCTTGGCTATTGACATTAAATTTCAGGATAACATTGAGGATAAATTTATATCAGAAGTTCTATATGATTGTTTCTACGTTGGAATAAAATTCGTCAAATAATAAGATCTTTTAGAAGCTTACATATGTATACACACAGAAAAAGAAAGAAGATTTACCAACGATTTAGTATGTACTATGTAACGTAAATTCGTTGACGCACACACAAACAAACTCACATACACATGGAACAATTTACCATAACCCATAGTGAGGTGATGTTCACACATAACACATAATGAAAGTGAGAGGGAGAGAGAGAAACGACGGATATAATTACGATAGTGTATGTATAAAAATAAGATTATGATTAGGAAATACCTACTTACAGATATATGACTAACAAACTCATAGTTGCCTACCTTCCCAAACAAAATCCTGCAGTTGCGAACAATCACGAACAGGTAGTAGGTATATGTGATTACACATAGGAAATCAAATGCTCTCCATGGTTCATACCCATAAAACATTTCACGATAAGTGTGGAAGATGTAGAAATACAAATGAGAAGTGGTTAGGCAAAACAAGTTGGCAAGAGTTACAAGGAGTGTGAACGAAAACATTCTGTTGATTGCCCTCACAGATCTCTGTAACTTGAAATACCATCTTATTTTGATAATTATTCCTAACCTTAGATCACTTAATACGTTCAAGAAAGTTGTAACACGGTCGGTGAACCCCAATAAATGATATATAAGCAACTGTTGCCTAAAAACTAATATAAAACTCATATTACTGACAGAAAAGCCGTTGTTTATGCTTACAAACACGAAAAATGACGAGAGTGTGATTGTAGCTATGATCAATAATTCTAGCTTTGTTTTTGACTGTTGGGATTTAGGTACTATGCAGCTAAAGTCGTTCATGATATCATCTTCAATGAGCATAATTGCTTTCGTACGAAATGTGAAAACAGGTATTGTTACTAAGTTGGTTAGAAAAGAAGGTAATATTTGCGTATAGAATACTTTCAGCGAAGTCGCGGAAACCGTGACTAGATGTTCATAAACCGTCAACACCATTAGAACTAATACCAGCGAGTTTACTGTGAAAAAATATACGGTTTTCCATGATTGACGGTGCTGTGATGAGGGGAATGGGTGGAGGCCCAGGAAGAAGCCTACATTAACGTATGCATCCATAATAACCTCGTACAGCAGCAGCGTGTTCGACCAAGTATCAATGGGTATCTGCCAAGGCAACCGCCAGAACAAGCTCGGAAACTCAATTCTCCTACAGGTGCTTCACGTCAAGCCTATACACACTAAGCCTTGGTGTGTGTAAGAGGTGAGTACTTAATAGATATTGCATATTGGACTGCTTTACATGACTCAATCAAGATTGACTGAATTCAGCTATGTAGAGGCTCATTGAGCCGGTGAACAAGATCGACAAACACAATTATTATGTTAGTATTTCGATGTATCTTTTAGTGGAGGGCAACTCGAGGCTATGAATCTCGTCGAGGAAACAATTATAGGTGAAACTCAACCCATTCCGTACTAAGCCCAAACATGGGCCAACTTGCCACACTGAAGGAGAATAGACAGGAGAAACTGAAAATACTACAGCTGCAGTTCCCAGACGTTTAACAGGTCATACATTTTTTATTCGATCTAGGTTGCAGCAATTGATATTAATATACGTGTTTAATTGCATAATAATCTTCTTGAGTCCAACACCACATCTTCCTTTCAATGGATAGTGATTTCATTGATTTGAATCTCTATTTGGTGGCCTTGTATTTCTTCTGTTTCTTTCAACAGTCTGCCATTGCCTGCCTTCGTCTCCAAGACTCTTGCTGATTTCTGGTGTACTGTATGGCGTATCTGCGTGGTCTCCCCACTTTCTATCTTATTCTCCTTTACATTTATTTCTGGCTGGAGAATTAGTTGCCTTCTGTTTCCTCGTAATTTAGAACCATTATCCAGAACAACATATTGAGACCGGGGGTGGAGGGATTTTGCAATATTTTTCCTATTCTTTTAACATCATTCACCCAAATGTAATCACCTATGGCCAGGTTTATTGACTCTTTCACTCTCTTTCTTCGATAGAAGTTTATTTTCGTTCGAACTCTAATCATCCTACCTTCTTCCTTCAACTTCTGAATCTCCTCCTCACTTACAATGGCAAAATTCTTCAGTAAAGTTTGCGTCGTCCTTAGCTTTCTTCCGTAAAGATATTCCGCTGGGGATCTTCTGGGGGGCCCTCTTTTTCAGTTTTTGGCTAGCTCCTGAACCACTATTACCATTCTTAAATTTCATTAAATTTGCGACAGTTTGAGTGCTCTGTTTCGGTCTGATAGGGGCCGAACAACACTGTTTCAAGGATGGAACATTTTTACCAAAAACTACGATTTTCATCTTTTTTTCTTCTGTAGGGCTCATCACTCAAAGTTAACGTATGCTGAGGTCCATACACTCATAATGTAGAGAGAGAGAGAGAGAGAGAGAGAGAGAGAGAGAGAGAGAGAGAGAGAGAGAGAGAGAGAGAGAGAGAGAGAGAGAGAGAGAGAGAGAGAGAGAGAGAGAGAGAGAGAGAGAGAGAGAGAGAGAGAGAGAGAGAGAGAGAGAGAGAGAGAGAGAGAGAGAGAGAGAGAGAGAGAGAGAGAGAGAGAGAGAGAGAGAGAGAGAGAGAGAGATTCATTTACAATTCAGTCACACGTTTCACATAACACTAAAAATCCCCCTGGTCTGGGGTTCCTGTCTTGATGGACAGATTTCAACGTAAAATGGTACATTCGATTCAGCACTTCGTTGTTCGTCTCTTTACCCATCTTGTTCATGTCCTTGTCGTTATTAACGAGAGTTGTGTACTATGTGGCTGGAGAAGAATATAGTAAGGATAAGATTAAAAGTAATAATAACCGTAATATGTGTACTAAATGGCCATTATTAATGGCTCATCATTCCTTTGTTCACTGACCATCGTCCTCTTCTTTGACTTTTTAGCTTAAACGGTAACTCATGCATACTATTTAAATGGAAATTAAAATGAGGTGAATATTAATTTACCATCAAATATAAAGCTGGATCAGCAAATTATTTGGCAGGTGCTCTATCTAAAATACAGTTAAACAATAACTATACTCTCCGACCTACTTCGTCGCTATCAGATGACGAGAAATTCTCAGCGATGAGGATAAAATAGTCGAACAATTACAAAATTAGAAGGCCCCGAAAATGCATGTTGTCATAGAAGAAATAATGGAGACTAATGAAGAATCGAGAGAATGCACTGAACATACAATGAATAACTACACTCAGTCTCTAGCCGTTAATCTAGCCACATCGGGGTGTAATCCGGTTGTCTGTCTACCAAATTTTGACTCGAGCTCAAACGACATGGCCCGTTTAACAGCAGAGGATCAAGAATTAGCCCTGAGTTGATCCAGTTATCTCACTGCTATTTTTTAGGGCTGGGTAACTCCCAACTCCGTATTAACTCTCCTTCGAACATATATGGTGGAACGAGCTCTTAGAAAAATTCATCATAGCCTACAATAGTAGTCGAACCCCGTGGTGCCCCACACAATCACACACCCACGCTCAAACGCGCAAGAGAGAGAGAGAGAGAGAGAGAGAGAGAGAGAGAGAGAGAGAGAGAGAGAGAGAGAGAGAGAGAGAGAGAGATAGAGAGAGAGGGAGCTAGATAGAGACTAGCGATATTTTATACCAGATAGGATTAGGATTAGGGGTACATTTATAGGACCTTTTCTGTTGCCCGACCGCCAGCACCTCCATCGCGGCCTCTAGGTTTTAAGTATACAACGGTCAATTATTGGGGTGCGAAAACGTAATTATGCCCTGCATAATTCTGTCGAATCGTAATTATAAGGACAGCACCTTCCTTTGTTTTAACAATTTCGCAAAGAACAACGAAATTCATTTTAAAAAGAAGACAGAGCTCACGCATTAGTGAAAACGACCAAGTAATGACTCAAGGCAAAAATACTAAAGTTTTCCAGTTGCATTGGTTTTAGTTCAAACAAAACCAGATTCAGTTTTCGAATCCATATTGGTTATAGTTCAAACAACATGATAGCAAAGATAACGATGCTTTGGATTAAGTTGGCGGTCGTATCCTATCTGGAGGCTGCGCTGGAGATGCTGGCATTCGTATAACAGGAGAGGTCGCAATTATATATCAAAAAATAGTGGTTACCTACCTTCATAAACAAAATCCTGCAGTTGAGAAAAATCACATATAGGTAGTAGATGTATGTTATTACACATAGACAATCATACACTCCCCATAGTTCATACCCAGGAAACGGTTCACGAAAGGTGTGGCGGATGAAAAAATACAAATGAGATGACGCCAGGCAGAATAAGTTGGCAAGAGTTACAAGAATTACAAACGAGAATATTTTGTTGATAGCCCACACAGATCTTAGTAACATGAAATACCATTGAATCTTGAGAAGTATTCCAAACTGATCATCCATTAACACATCTAAGAAAGTTGTCACACGTTTAGTGAATTCCAATAAATGATATATAAACAACTGTTGCCTAAACACTAATAAGTCACGGATCATGTCAAAAGAAAAACTGTCGTTAGCGACAATATGAAAAATAAACAATGATATTGCCAAAGCAGCCATGACCTTAAATTCCTGTTTTGTATTTGACCGTTTTAACTGAGGAACTATGCAATAAAAGTCGTTGATAAGATCATCTGCAATGAGCATCATAGATCATGAGCGAAATGTGGAAATTGGCATTGTTGCTATGATGGTTAGATAAATAGGTAACGATTGTATATAGAATACTTTAACTGAGTACGCATCAGGAGTGGCTAGTTGTTCATGAGCCGCAAACACAATTAGAACTAATAACAGCGTATTCACTGTAATAAAGTATACGACTTTCCATGTTTGACTTTGCAGGGATGAGGAAAATGGGTAGTGCCCGAGTAGGCAGCCTAAATTAATATAACCATCCATAACTTCGTACAGAAACTGTATATTCGATATAGTACCCTGAGAGGACTACCTGGGGAACTGTCAGAACAAACTTAGGAATTTTAATCAACAGCAGGTACTTCACGACAAGCCTCTTCTAATCTCAACAAGTAGTAAGTACAAAATAGAACGCAGAACGATTCAGTTGATTTAACGGGTTCCAATCGCAAACAACTTTGATTGAATTTATCTATGAAGAGGCTCAGCTTACCTGGTATTAGAATCGAACATTAGTATAAGAAAAGTGTAGATGAATACGGTGGTACGCAATTGGGGAGCACACGCAGATTATGACTTTCATCACGATAGGATTCTCATTTCAGCATACGAAGTCACCACCGTTGATCCAAAGTCACGGTAGCAAAACTTTATTGTGAAAATATTTAACTCAAGTTCGTTGATAATCATATTAATAATATTAATCCTTTATTGATATAATAGTTGGATTACCCGGCGTTGCCCGGGTTTTGGGCAAAATTACGTAAATGAATATTTCTCTCGTCTGACCATTCCTCAGCCGAATTTTTTCAACCCTAGCTCCTCTTTGTTCAGACGTTTTGATTGCCCTGCATATAGAAGCTCTCAAGCTATATTACGCAATCCTGCCTTCAAAATCAGTGTATTTTGAAAGGTGTTCGATAAATTATTTTCCAATGTCAAAAAAATGTAATCTGCTTGCTAGAACTGTAAACGATACGTAACATGGGGTTGTCTTTATTATACTATAGATAGATTTTCCCAACATTATAACGAATTTTCAAAGTTAATGGATCAACATTTTTAAAATTGAGATTTTGAAAAGTTCAACCGTGAAAATCTATTTTTAATCCTGCACCCTAACATTTGTTGTTGTTATGTTATGATCATATAATCAGGGTAGTCACACACGTTAGAATTATAGTCCATACGTAGCAGAGAGGTTCCGTTTCAAATTTTAGCATCGTAGGCCGATTAGGAAAAAAATTATCCTCAGGTCTTACTCAGCTGATCGGGGTAGTTCTTCACGTGGTGACACTATTCCGTATGTCCCAGTGAGGCTCTGTTTTAAATGTCTCCTTCATTCGTAGATTAGGAAAGAAATTAACCTCAGGGCTCACTCAGCTGATCGGGGTAGTCAGCCTAATTTTGGGGTTTTTGACCATTTTGCCTATGGAAAGGGGAGGTGTGTGTGTGTGTGTGTGTGTGTGTGTGTGTGTGTGTTTCGAAACCATTCTCTACTATCATGTACAGGGAGGTGATGGAAATGGAGCACTTAGGTACTCCTTCAAAAGGGAAAGACGATTAACCTGCTACAACCAGAGGATAACCTGAACGCTGGTAGTCCAGGAAATATCCTCTTAGATTTAACATTAGAAAGAATCGAGAAGGAGTAACTAATCCTACTCATCACAGCACGTACTAGTGAAGTATTTAGCTGCATTATTTTATGTCATAAACTATTTCTTCTGAATCCAACTATAGGTGACGGAAGCATTGTTTTCCTTTCCTGTCTCCAAAATCAAAATTTCCACTCTCATTTCACGTTTTAGACCATTATGAACAACTTTCGTTCCATGTCTTTCTGTGTGTGTATGTGTCATGTAACTGCAAATCCTTATAACAAGCTTCATTTCCACAATTGTTGGCCGACTTGTATGATATTTTCTTGGAATATGCAGATTGGGGTTAGATGATCCAATATCGGTTTTTTTGTTCCCAAATCATTATTTCACCGAGTACATGTGCAAACGTAGAATCCATCAAGCATCATCGTTTTCTTACGCCCTTTTCATCCAATCTCGCTTAAATATTGAGGATAGTTGGCAGAAATCAATTTGATAATTCCCTATCAATTTCATCATAATCTCATCAATAATAGCTCATACCTATTTCATTTCTATGAACGGAATTATACAACTGGCGGCATAATGTAACCGACAGTTCCCGCTCTAAAGAAGCCTTACCTACCCTGGCCAAACAAAATTTAACATGATTGCGTGAACTCATTCATGCATGAACTCATAATTAACTCATAATCGTTCATCGATTCCGAATTAGTCCTTTTGCAGATCACTGGTCAATGTAATATCATAGTGTTAGGAACTAAATGTGCATATTAGATCATGTTTAGACCGTTATAACGAGAAATCCAAATACAATGAACGTGAATTATCAAACATGCAGTCAAAATCACTTTTTGACTAACACCCTGGTTGTGTGCAACGTAATAAAATTCGAAGAAACAGCGGTATGTGCTGTTCGCTACCGATAGCAAATGGTCTGAACAGAAACTTGTTAGATACGAATTTCGAAAAGTATATTTAACTCAGAGTTTGATGAGCTCTGGCGAAATGATTTGATGAAAATTTACCCAAAATTAGCCCGATTTTCAGTCGTTTGTAACTCCTTTATTTCAGGATATAATTTGCAGGTCTTGGGGTCATATTGCTTTCTTTATGATGCTCTACAGCCTTGGCGCATGGGAAGATTTTCGTAACAAGTGTAGCCAAGGCATTATTAGAGAAAAACTAGAAAATTCACAACTTTGACCATCTTTTTCAGGCCCCCATTTTTTATTGAACTGCTTTAAGATAGCAGGCAAAGATTTTTCAACCATGAAAAAACTTAATTTGTGTGATAAGTTATCAAATCCAGGTCAGAAATGATCACCTATTTATGGCCTTGGCTCCAGTACAAGGAGAGCAGGGACTACAATTTCACTCACTGTGAAATTATCCTACCTTCCAAAAAACCAGTTGATAAACTCAAAACATAAGCTTTGCTACCAAATATACCAGAGCAGGGAAACTGCACAACAAAGATTATCAGTGACTTATACTTACCACAACGACTAATGTTCTGCAACATCGTGAAATACTGTAGAGGTAAATGGAATCCGTGGTTATAGCTACAAAATCAAAAAATGCCCATGGATCATATTTTGGGTTCATTTCTCGATACACGTGAAGAATGAAATAGTACACATGGGACAGTATCAGAAAGAAGGACTTAGTGATTGACGCCAGGAGAGCTAACGAAAATACTTTGTTCAGCTTCTCAACAGTTCTCAATAACTTGAAGTACGACTGAATGGCCACCAAAATCCCAATACGGCCATCACTTATTACATCCAGAACATACGTTACGAGCCTTACAATCTGACTAAATTGGTAGATCAGTAGTTGTTGTCTGAAATGTAATATATGACGCACAAAACCAGCAGGAGTATGACTTAAATTCCATTCTATTATGCATAAAATGATCGATAGTAGTGCCATAAATGTTACTTCAAGTACCAGTGGTGGGAATTCGAGCTGTGGTATCAGCCGTTGAAACTCGTCGACGAGATTTTGCGTAACCATCAAAGTTTTTGAATATTTCATAGTTACTGGTACTGTTAAAAAGGCGTAGAGATAAATAGGTGACATTTGCAGAAAAAATACATTCATGGTGGCACTGTAGGCTATTTGGTTAACAACAAATATGACCCAGGCTAGCAAAGCCAGATTTACAATGAAAAAGTAAACAGTTTTCCATAAACGGCATCGGATATTTGAGCTGCACGGGTAAAGTCCTAATAGGAATCCCAAATCTATATATGTGTCCATGGTAGGTACTCTGCATGCAAAGAGACAATGTTCCACTGAGCATAGTGAACCTTCAAACCATCGACAATAAGAGACAGCATTTCAATCAATATCATATTTTGGAATATGTTGCATTAGCACAAATAAGTAATTAAGGTCAAAACAGTAATCAAGATTGAAATGGCGTAATCAGAAAGATCTTTACCGGCTGAATTCATTTTATTGTTGGTAAAAGCCTCATGAGCGATCTGAAAATTGACAAAACAGCAGTTTCACAACACTAGCTGACAACGTGTTTAAATTATTAAACTTGGCGCTTGAGAGTTAGTGTTATCAATGTTAATACATTTTGCAATATCGTCATTATTATAGAACATCATTTAGTACGAAATTCCATACATTTAAATGAAGAAACTTCAGCATTCAATTCGGCATAGAACGGACGGTTTATTTTGGTCCTAAGGAAAGTAAGTTATTGTAATAACATAATAAGCTTATCTAATCTATCATATGTTCATATCTATCATATGTTATCTAATCTATCATATTTCTCTAAAAATACATTCCTTCTCGTTACGCATCTTGTCGTGATTAATTCACTAGCCCTCAGTTCCTTATTTCTGTATCAATGGATTATACGTATTAACATTACATGGTGTCAGGTCGTGCCCGCGATCCGCGAAAATGCCGCCGAAAAAACAAAAACAACCGGAGTTCCGCGAGCTGGGAGAAAATGACGCCAGTACCAGTCGCTTCGTCCCGTCTAATCTGCGTCCTCCGAAACCGCTCGAAATCCCTTCCGACAACCCAAGGGCATGGACGCTGTGGAAACAACAATTCAAATTCTACGCCACTGCCAGTCGTCTTGATGCTCAATCGGAATCAGTAAAGGTAGCAACCTTAATGTCAATAATCGGGCCAGATGCCCTACATATTTATAATACTTTTACTATTAATTTCGAGGAACCTACACTAGACGAGGTTTTGGAAGAATTTTCCAATTATTTCCATCCTAAATGTAATATCACCTATGAGCGATTCGTTTTCAATATGTTACATCAACATGATGGTGAAGGTTTTGACGAATTTCTTGTCAGAATAAAAACTCAAGCAAAAAAGTGTGATTTCGGTACCCTAGAGCAAAGCTTAATTAGAGATAGGATAGTTGTTGGAATCAACAACAACGAGGTCCGCAAGAAATTGTTGATTGTCACAAAATTGACACTCGATGAGGCAACCCAACTTTGTAGAACAGCTGCTCAAGCAAACATCCAGCTTTCGAAAATGAAAATCAGTTCATCCACAAATATCGATGCTGTCCATGTTCCATCAACCTCAAAACAATCTAAAATAGTGAAAGATTGCGGTTATTGCGGAGGATCCCATCCTGTTCGTAAATGCCCTGCATTTATGGCCATTTGCGAAAATTGTAACCGTAAAGGTCACTATAGACAACTTTGCCGCTCATCGAATCAAAATAAAAAGCATCATCAACAGTCATTACCTTCAAAATTGGTAAACACTGTTGATGAGGAAGAGGAACTGTCGGTCAATGCCATTCATTCATCAAATGACGAATGGCTAGAAAAAGTCCAGTTAAAAAATTCCTCATTCAGTTTCTCTGTCAAACTTGACACGGGAGCACAATGTAACGTATTGCCGTACAAAATATAAGACATCTAAAAACACCTCTCGAACCTTCACGAACCAAACGTTTGTCGACGTACAATCGTGAGTGCAAAATTGACGTACGAGGTCAATGCACAGTTCCACTAGTGGTTCGAGGAAGGCTATTCAACGTAATTTTCAGAGTTATTAATGAAAATTTCCAACCAATATTTGGACACAACGCATGTACGATGACCGGTTTAATCAAACGCATCGATGACATTGAGGCCACGGAATTTAACTGCATTTCTGACTTTGAGTATGATATTGACTTAGTTCCTAATCCCCAATTCAAAATACTGCCTCTGCATTTTTGACCTATAATCTTGAACAGAAACCCATTAAATAACAATAATTGGAAATAAACCTACAATATAATAGTGGAATAAGAAATAAAAGTTGTTTGGATATGATAAACATAAATATTAGATAAATAACGTAAATATATAATAAGAAATCCTGAAGGGAGATGGGATATGTGCCTTATCAGGCAATGGAGTCCTCCCAGCTGGATTGTGCTCCCAAATTTGAATTGAATTGAAGTTAGACTCATGCACTATTCACCCCAGTACGAAGCTTCGAATGTTTCTGCCCTATCCACACACTATTCGCGCACTGTGAACCAAATTAAATGTTAATGGTCGATTTGCTCTCATTCCGCAACAGAATGTCCCACGCCCAAAAACAGCCACTAATTTTTCTATCCAGATCGTTTTGTATAATAGTAACCAAAAACATTATTCGGGGTCTTTCCTACCCATAAGGCCTAGTACGCACTAGGATTCATTGTTCAGACTCTTCCTCGCAGACGCTTGGATTCATGTCAAGATTCTTCGCACCGCAACATTGTCGCTATGGAAATCGTGTACATCTACGCATCTAGTTTGAAGCTGAGCCTAGAAGCACCGTATATCACTTTACGGTGTACATAAAAAATAAACACCTAATTATAATAATAATAAAATAAAAACTAAAAAGCCACCGTGTTGGTGGATGCGTGGCTTATTCAAGGATTGAAATAAGCATGGGCATAATCTTCTTGGCCCTCTTAGATTGGAGGATGAAATGGGGTTTCGAAATTTCCTTCGTATGAGCCCTGTCGAGCCCACAAGCATCGTCGGATTCGTAAATCCTCAATCAATTGTTATGATGAATCTGTAGTCCACATTACCACAACAAGAAAGAAAGGACGCAATGAAAATGGTAGAAGCGTTTACTCCGTTTGAGATTCACGTATGCGCTGACTCATTTTTGTGCGACATTGAAAAAGCCGTTTTGAATCCCGTTTCGGATGGGATTCAGAAAATACCAAAACGCATCATACGATATGCGAGAATCATTGTTGCGGGGCGTCCCTGATGCACATGTGTATCCCAAAAATCCCTTCGAATGTCCACTGTTTATATCTGTCATTCATCTTATATATACATTCTTATAATAATGTGTATAAGAAGGTGTAAAATAATAATAATAAGGCTGTCCGTCCGAACGGTTCGCCTCCCTTTCCAACACATTGTTTTAACTGAGAGCCCGTCCACTGCAAGACGCGAAGTGAGGCGAAAAGGGGCGAACGCGGAGAATCAAACCAGTTTGTTTTTCAACGCGCCAACAAGCGAAATGGATGTTGACAGTGTGTTTGAAGGGAGGGGAACCGTTCGCGCGATTTCGCCTCTTTTCGCCTCTTCGCGCGAAATCGCGTCCACTAGACGGACAGCTTAACTAGGGGGCCACCCCCTGCAGGCTTCGCCTGCTGACACCCGCCATTGCGGCCTGACAGGCCAATCGTTGCGCCAATCAGTATCGAATAAAACTGTTTAATAATAATCCAATTTATACTGCCCACCCCATTGGCGAGGTTTATGCTGCCCACCTCCTTGGCGAGATTTATACTGCCCACCTCCTTTGCAGATGTATACCGCCCGCACCTTGGAAGTAGGGGGTAAGCGGAAAAGGCCACGAAAATCCCTCTCTTCAAACGAAGGGGGCCACCCTTTGTTTTTTTATCTAACCTCTTTTTTTACACACTTTTGCAATAGGTTTTCCGCCCATCAATCCGATAATACATTGTTAAGCATCCCATCAGTTCTTAACAACTTAGAGTATGACTGGATGGTGAGCAAAATTCCAAAATTATCACCATTTAATGATTCCAAAAAATATGTAACGAGCTTCATAATTTTGCAAAATTGGTAAATCAAAAGAAGCACTTTGTAAAGGAAAACTTGGCGCACTAAAAAAGTTGTGACACGGCCTATAAGGGATTCAATAACAGCTGATACGATTAAAAGTATCATCATAACTGTTTTTTCAAGTGGTGGAAAATTAAGCTGCAGGCATTGAAATCCATTAAAGAGATTTTTCATCAACATCACAGTGCTTGAGTAGTTTATAGTTACTGGTACCGTTAATAAGGCGAAGAGATAAATAGATGATATTTGCAATACAATTACATTAGTGGCACCTTCATTTTCAAAGATCAATTGGTAATTGTGTGTTATTATGGAAAAGACTACCAAAGCCAGATGTACCGTGAAAAGGTAAACTTTTTTCCACAAAAGGCATTGGAGATCTGAGCTAAATGGGTGGAGCCCTACTCGAAATCCTAAATCTATTTGTGCATCCATGGCCAATCGTTCCACCATTGATAATTCACAATAATGGATTGAATTCCAGTAAATAACTTGTTTCGCACCCTATCGCATTGTCAACACGAGTATCAGTAAAATAAGAATTGAAATAACGTAATCAAGAACATAGTTAATCGATCCATATAATTTATTTGTTTGAAAATGCTTCACGATCGATTCGGAATATTGACACGTGCTATCCATTTCATAACAAAAGCTTTCAACGTAATTATCAAACTTGGCACTTGAGAAAATGGGTGTAATAATTTAGTGATCATTTGTATGTCAGCTATCTGTGACGGACCAATTCTATTCCTTAAAAATGGCAAAACTGTTGACAATCTTCACAGGTTAATCTTTACAGGGGTAGGTTGTGCATTTTTTGATTCACAACAGAATGTGGGAGGGATATTCAGACTACTGGGGACTTAAAGTATTTTCACAGCTAAAGCTGGTTTAGCGATTTCACTTGCTCTAGAGTAAATACTTAATGTTGATACAGTATCGTGGCAATTTGTACGATTTTGGAGGATGAACTCAAAGCCTCTTTTGGTCTTCAATTGTCTACTTTAAAAACAATTTAATACTGCATAAATATTATAGAATTGGTGCCTAACTGTGAAAAAACATCTGCCATGTTCGGTGTAACAGATTGCTTCCTCGTATATATCAGTTACTTGAATGACTCGATTCCATACCGGTTGGGAAAATATTAAATCAAGATGTAGCGTAAAACGTCAATATCGCTCAATTAGGACACCAGAAAATGATGCCTGGTGTTATTTACGTTTGCGCATGCGCAGATTGAAGTATTGGTTCGGGAACAATGAAACTGAAAGGGGACCATCGACTTCCTGACTCGCACATTCCCCGAACATTTCATCAATATCAGATTGAAACAGTAGAAACTAATTTTGTCATGAGGATTATACACTGGCGCATTCGCCGCGATTCCAACCATCCAATAACGATTCCAGAAACCATCTAACCATACTGAAAGAAGCGTGAAGAGATTATGTTAGAGGATAGTGTAGTAATGAGGATAGGGTGGACGATTATTCCTCCAAAGAGACAGGACAACATTCTCAACGTAGACCTGAGTGACGAAGGAGGCTAAAAGGCGAGAAGCTATACGATGCCGGCTGGCTATTGCAGCTTCGCGGCCGAAATTAGGCCGATTCAATGTTTGGTGGTCAACGCTAGACAGAAATGTGGAATCTCGTGTGACGATGCGTACCTTATGCAGAAGACCGAATGAAAGTGAGGTACCAATGCACCACGCAAAGATGCCGCATTGAATGCTTATATACGAATAGAATCCGCATGAACGCATAGATGCATATATACGAATAGACGCCACATAAACCAGCTGGAGGGAGTTTACAGATTTTCGCGCTACATAGCTTATAAGTTTCATATCACCATAATTCAGTTAATTTCGAGGTTCTTGAAGAGAAGTGCTGCACTCATGCTGCCGAAGGTAACACGCTGTTTGACGGATGTCACGTTTTTTTCACAAGCTGATCCTGGGTTTGGTGGACCCACCATCTCACCGTCAACTTTGCGGTTTCCCGTCCTAATTACCTTTCGGCGGATGTCTTTTGGATTCTTTTTGCAGCAACTAATTATATGTACCATCAGCCACAGTGAAGCATGCCTCACTATTTGAATTGTACACTTCAAGATTGCGAGGATTTGAACTTTTTCTTTATACCAACAGCGGTCGTGCTACATTTACGAATCATACAAGGAGCAATACACTCTCAATTAACATTGTTGGTCACCAGATTATCCAGAAGTACAGTGTATGGTATCTTGGATTGGAACTGGACCAAAACTGACTTGGGGGAATCATGTTGACCAATTAGTCATCAAATTGCGTCAACTCATCAGACGATTCAGATCCCTTCTAAAATTACTAGGCTATTATCAAATATTGTTAAAAACTATTGTTAAATTATCTAACAACTATTGTTAACTAATGTTGTATTTACTACTGTTGTTGTCCTAACTAGTAAGATTTACTTACCGTAACCAGCAATGATCTGCAGCGTCGTGAAACACTTTATAGGAAAATCGATTGTGTAATGGTAGCAACGAAATCAAACACTACCCATTGCCCCATCGCCGAAATTGTGGGTTAATTTCAGTATACGTGTGGAGAATGAAAACGTACGAGTGGGACGTTAGCAGACAAAAGGATACAGTAATAGGAACCAGGAGTAAACGAAAATACTTTGTTCAGCATCCCAATAGTTCTCAACAACTTAAATGATTACTGAATGGTAAGAAAAATTCCAAAATGATCACCATTCCATGATCATTCTTTAATAATTCAATCTTTATAATTTCGCAAAATTGCTAAATAAAAAGTAAAACTTTAAAAAAAAGTAATAAAAGTAAAAGTATTACATATCGCACCAAACCTGTTGGAACAGCACCAATTATAGATTCTATAATTGCTGATTAGATGAAAAATAACGCCATAGCTGTGATTTCAATCTGAACTGATGACAATGAAATGTGAGCCACAGAGCTAAGCCCACAAGTACATCAAAAACGCAATCATAAACTGTTTTAGATATAGAAGTCCTCAAATTAGAACTGAAGTTTTGAATGCCCAAAATAAAACTGAAGTTCATGAGAAGTCGAAGGTTCGTTCGTTCCATCGCCGTGGTAACGGTACAACACTGTGCTTCCAATGAATCAGTTATGCTTCTAACAATATCTACATTTTTTTTTTTTTTTTTTTTTTTTTTTTTTCCAGTTACAATTCTCCTGCCACTATCTTATCTATCAGCGTTATCATCGGATCCACCATTCGCTAGAAATGGCATGTATTGCGATAAGGTGCATAAGAATGTTTTATGAGAAGATAACATCAATACTTTGTTAATTTTAGTGAATTTTCTATTAAACCTAAGTGCTTCCTCCTCATACAGAACACTTAGGTAATCTTTTGAATCTAGCGGAACTCATTGTCAGTGATCATGTCTTATTCGCCGAGCACTTTATCTTCTTGCCAATGTTGGATGCATTTCTCATTGTCAGAACTTCGAGCTGTCCTTCCAGCGTCAAAAGATGATCAGGCCCATGAAATAGATAGGACTCCCTGCGAATTTTATAAGAATGCGTGCCGCGAATTCCAAGAAAAACTATTAGGCTTGCTGAATTTTATCTATGGTAGTGGTAATATTCCAAAATGTTTTAAGGAGTCGCTAATATTTCCACTATTTAAAAAGGGTGATCCAGAGTGCTGCAGATTATCGTGGTCTTTCCTTTATAAACGGTTCAGGGAAGATTTTCTCTAGTTTACGATTTTTCACTACTCTTGGAGACCAACGACTTGTTAACAGAATTCTAATCTCGTTTTCGTCGAGGACATTCAACTGTTTTCTAAGTAGATCTTCGGTGTCAAGGAGCTGAACGACATCCTCGTTAACATGATCTCTAAGCCTCAAAAGATGATTGACGGCTTGTTTGCGGATAACCTCATTGACAGATTCAACTTTCAACTCATAGTGTAATCTGTCGTTTCTGAAGTATCTGTATGCATCAACGCAGGTACGCAAAACATTATTCTGAAAGCGCTGAATAATGTTGCGGTTACTTTGTGCAGTGCACCCCCACAGTTGCGCACCATATGTCCAGACAGGTTTGAGGACTTGGTTGTACAATATGAGCTTATTGTGGATAGACAGTTTTGAGTGTCTTCCCATAAGCCAGTACATTTTCCTGAATTTGATAACTAGTTCAGACTTTTTCTTTTTAACATGTGATTTCCACCTCAGTTTGGCATCGAGTGTCATCCCAAGATATTTAGCTTCATTGGCATAAGGAATCGCCTTGTTGTCAAGGAAGGCTGGCACGTAGTTGATCCTTTTATTTGTGAAATCAACATGTACAGACTTCGCTTCATTCAATCTAATTCTCCATCTTTTTGTCCATTCATGGATGCGGAGGATGGAGTGGTTTAATTTTGTAACTGATTCGAAGTTGGTTTCTCCTGTCGCCAAAATTGCGGTGTCATCTGCAAACGTCGCAGTTATATTTTCCTCAGTTTCTGGTAGATCTCGAGTGTAAAGCAGGTACAGTAGTGGGCCTAGTACACTGCCTTGTGGCACTCCAGCATGAATCTTCAAAGGTTTCGAGAAAGCGTCGTCTTGTTTGATTCGGAAGTATCGGTCGGTCAGATAAGACTCCAGAATTGCTGCATAGCATGCTGGTAGAATTTCGCGAAGTTTGTGAATAAGCCCTTCATGCCACACTTTATCAAATGCCTGTGACACATCCAGAAAGGCTGCAGAGCACACTTTTTTCTCTTCGAATGCTTTTTCAATGAGACTTGTAATTCTGTGGACTTGGTCTATGGTGGAATGCTGTTTTCTGAAGCCAAATTGGTGCTTTGGAATAAGTTTTCGTTCCTCTACAACTACTAGTAGTCTCTTATGAAGGAGTTTTTCAAATAGTTTTGAAAGCACAGGTAGGAGTGAAATAGGTCTGTAGGACTTTAATTCATTTGCCAGTTTGCCTGGCTTGGGAATCATGATTACTTCTGCTATTTTCCATAACTGAGGGACGTAACGAAATTTAATGGCACTATTTATGATTTTTGTTAACTTGACTATGGTCTTTCGGGGAAGATATTTCAGGATTAAACCAGTGATCAAGTCATATCCCGGTGCTTTTTTTGGGTTAATCTCCTTCTGAATTGTTCTTTGTACTTCTTTGACAGTGACAAATGGAATGGAAATATCTGGTTCCGACGGCTGGACCACTTCAAGAGGTTCTTCATCAGGCACTCCAGGGTTTGTTGTGAAAATATCAGCCAGATGATTTAAAGACATCTGCTTTTTCTTGATTGCTCCTTATCCACCTACCTGTTAGTTCGTTATTAAGGGGCGGAGCTTGCACAATTGGTCTTTTTAAGTGTTTGGTAGCTTTCCAAAGGGAGTAGTCTGTATCCCTACAGTTGGTTAGAGATGAAACAAGGTTCTCCATGGTTGCATCATTTATCTCCTTGACCATCTGTCTCAGCTCATTTGCAGCTTTATACCAAGCAGCTTTGTGCACTCGGCTTCGCGTTTCTTGCCATTTTTTCTTGCTTTGCGTTTTCTCCTAATAGCTTCCATTATTTCCCTTGGATAGTTCAAGCCTTTTTGTCGCTTTTTTATAATTGGTGTGTTGCGGCTGACTACTGTTTGTATGCTACAAACGAGTTTTGCTAGTTCACTGTCTATTTCTTCTGGGGTGTGTAGAGAATTGTTGAGATCAATTTCTTGGTTTATTTCAATTCTGAAGTTGATCCAGTCTGTTTTGTTGTTAGTAAGTGTCGGATTTTGTTGAGCTTGGATGATCCAGTCACTTAACGTAAGAATAATGGGCGAGTGATCTGAACTTAAGTCAAAGCATTCTTGTACTAACAGATAGTTTGTTGATATGTTTTTGGTAATGAAGAAATCAATGAGGTCAGGAAGTTTCTTTCTGTCTATTGGCCAGTATGTTGGTTTGCCTGTTGAATGTGGTTCACAGTTATGATTAGATGTGTACTGGTACAGTTCTCTTCCTCGTGTAGAGGTAATTCGGGAGCCCCAGTATGTGTTTTTGGCGTTGAAGTCCCCTCCGATGATAAACCGATTTCCCAGGTGCTCAAACGCATCAGCAAAATCTTCTTCTTTGACAGTGTGTTTTGGTGGTATATAGATGCTCGCTACTATGGTTGAGAATGACTCCATTTTTACCTCTATTGCACTAATCTGGAACATTTCTGTTTCAATCTTAGTGAATTCGTGATGGGAGAGATTTTCTTTTATGAAAACAGCACTTCCTCCTTGAGCAGCATTGCTTGGGTGAAGTGCATGGTAGCATTTGTAGCCCCTTATTTTGCAATAAGATTCTTTAGTAAAATGTGTTTGACACATTTTGGATGTATTGAAACAGGCTTGGGGCAATCTTTTGTCGCATGGTTTTTACCACATTTGACACATTTTGTCTCAAGGACACAATAATTCTTTGTATGTGCAAACCTTGACAGTTTTGCATTGTGCAACAAGGTTAGGAGACTTAAGACTGTCCACAGCAATTTTCGCTCCATGTAAGGATGTAATTGCATGTATATCTTTTATGTTAGTCCCATTTTCAAAGGCAACTATGCACATGTCCAGGCGTTTTCGTTTTCCACCCTAGTTTGCGTGTGACCTTTACTTTTCCGAGATCAGGGTATTCTACTTGGAATCGCCGCTCTATCTCTGTTTCAGACAGAGATTTATGTATACCCTTGATCATGACTGAATAGGGTCTAGTCTGTTTATCTTGGTACGTGTGAAATTCACATTTTTCGTTTCGAAGGAATTCACTTAGGTTCGAAATCCATCCGAGGTAGATGGATTAATCTTAAACCTGATTATCCCTCATAACAGTGACTTTGGAATTTGGAGCATGTTCATGCACCGCTTCCTCAATCGTTTTATAATTATCGGTGATTTTATGCAAGTAGATTGGTGGGGGTTTCGGGTCCTTGTTTTTAAAATTTGTTTTGTTTATTCTGCGTTGGAATATTACCCTTGGATTTCTTCCTTTTACGCTTTTGGGATCAGAGAATTCCTTTTCTGATTCGTCGACATCTTCGCTCTCGTCTGAATAATAGCGCACAGTCGACTGTTGTGGCATCAGCGATTTTTGTGAGCCTATTGTTCGATTTTCTCCTTGAGACATTCGATTTGCTCATCGCGCTGCTTTAATAACCCTGACTGCAGAGTCACCTTTCTTTTCTCCTTCCAAGACTACTTCGTTTGTCTCACTCAGAAATGAAATTAGAGTAGAAACGGTTTTAAATAACTCACCAATTGGATGAACGAGCGGTTGAATCTTGTAGTTGTTCGGTAAACACGTTCAACTCAGCCTTTATTTTTCGCAACTGTCGCCTCAAATTCTTCAATAACTTCACGAAGGGTCACCGACCGGGCGGCGTCCGGTGGGTTCATTTTTCACTGATAATTCACATTAGCGAAACAAACTTCCGAATATCTCGAGCGCGATGTTTCCTCTCCGAGGTCTCGGACACGACTATTTTGTCAGTGATCATGTCTTATTCGCCGAGCACTTTATCTTCTTGCCAATGTTGGATGCATTTCTCATTGTCAGAACTTCGAGCTGTCCTTCCAGCGTCAAAAGATGATCAGGCCCATGAAATAGATAGGACTCCCTGCGAATTTTATAAGAATGCGTGCCGCGAATTCCAAGAAAAACTATTAGGCTTGCTGAATTTTATCTATGGTAGTGGTAATATTCCAAAATGTTTTAAGGAGTCGCTAATATTTCCACTATTTAAAAAGGGTGATCCAGAGTGCTGCAGATTATCGTGGTCTTTCCTTTATAAACGGTTCAGGGAAGATTTTCTCTAGTTTACGATTTTTCACTATTCTTGGAGACCAACGACTTGTTAACAGAATTCTAATCTCGTTTTCGTCGAGGACATTCAACTGTTGATTCGATTTTTTCCTTGACTGGAATAATAATTCTTACGCTTGATCAACCAGGAGGTAAAGTATTCGCGTACTTTGTCGACCTAAAAGCTGCTTTTGACCCAATACACCGTGATAATTTATTCTACAAACTCTTCGCTCTTGGAATTTCAAAGAAATTTGTGAATGTACTCAAGAACTTGTACTCGGATGTAATGTCAGCCGCATGGACTGGAAACTGGTAGAACTGAGTTTTTTCCCATTGGTTCTGAAGTAAACCAAGGCTGTCCTTTAAGCCCCATTCTATTCTCACAGTGTTTCTGAATTATTCAGCTGACTAGCTTGCTCAAGGAATCACAGTTGGAGGTGTGTTTATTCACGCTGAATCACTCAATATCAATGTTCTTTTATTGATAAACATTGATGAACTTGGAAAAACACCGAAAAAACGGACTTTTGGTTCGATTTGAGCTGTGGAAGTTGAGCGGGGATATTTACATTTCTGGCCATTTTTAAGTTGTCTGATACCATTTAAAAAGAAAAAAACTAGCAACTTGCGCCTGAAGGATAAAAGTTATGAGCTGGGATAACGTTTTTGAGTTTTTAACGTAAAAATGTGCTATCCATAGGTAGCGTATCAAAGAAATTAGCTCCAGAGCTCACTCAGCTGCTCTAAGGGGCTTCAGAATTTATAATTAATTTCTAGATGTTCCAAGAGGCCTTCATTTCAAATTTCAGCTTCATATGTTGAATAGCAACGAGATTAGCTCCGGATCTTACTCAGCTTACCTGTGGGACTTTAGACTTCGATTCCTTTCTGGACGTCCAAAAGGTTCTCCATTCCAAATGTTAGCTTCACAGGTTGAATAAAAAATGAAATTAGCTCCATAGGTTCAATTCCAATACATAAAATTATATACTAGATGTTTGGGTTTTAGAATTTTACGCCACTTTTCCTACCTAATTATTTAGTTTTAGCATTTGTTTACATTCAACTAACCTGTTGTTGTTATACATGTTTGATGATCATATTAACTTCGTTGTTGCTTGTTTTTTTTGTTACCATCACTTGTTTCACCCACTAATTGTACGTATTTTGATGAAATCAACTCACTTTCCACTAAATGCATGAAAATCAACCGGCAAAATTAATATTCTGAACTTGTGATAACAGAAAAGCTCCCGGCTCAATTCAAAGACAGCCATTGTCGTCTTGCCTTGAAGCTCGATCGTGTATCAACCAATCAGATCGCATCGTTTGGAAAACACCCAGGGTGACCATCATAAATTCATCTCATCTCTGCTTTATTCATATTTATTTGTCACAATTATCTAAAGCCAGGTTGATCCAAATAATTCATAAATTCCCTAATCAATTAAGTTGGAGTTGTGGATGTCATGCAAGTGTCTCTAAACTGCTGGAATCAACAAAACACACCACTTCATGGATCAAGAGAATCACAGAAACGTAAGGATACATGAATTTCCTGGTGCTGCCAGTGCACTCTGGCGGATTGTCTGCATTCTACTCCCCAATGAAGCAGACGTTATCAGTTCTATTTCCAACCTCCACAAAGAAAGTTTAAAAAGTGTGTGCCTCTCAACCGCCATTGACGCTCCAGTTAAGACGTTCAAAATCCTTGAATATCAGTTCAATCGGTGTGCATCCATTCGAAATTCACCTGTATATCTTCAGTGATAGCTTTGTTCGCGCCGGTAAAGTACTTTTCGCCTCGAAATTACGCGTATTTCCGCGAATTTCCCATTCAGGGAGTCAGCCATCAACCACCTGTTTGCAGCTACCTACCTACAAGGACTCCTGGCCAGGATCCATTCCACTGGAACACCAAATAATAAGGTATCACACTTGATTTCACTTCCTAGAGTTATTTGTATGTGCATTTCACACTCCAACATTACCAACCCCCCTCTATTCAGCTTGCCCCTGCAAGCTTCCAGTAGTAGGTACCTACCTAACCCTTTAAGTATCACCTGTGGTGGTACTTCCTGCTACTGATCAACCACTTCATCATATCTTTCTTTCATCAACCTTTTCTTCTCTAGGAAATAGTGTGTACCTTGGGTGTAGTCTTGGTGAGTTGAGTTCACCCAACCCCCCTCCACTCTCTTCTGGACTGACCAGACTCACAACTCTATCAACCATTGCATTTCCCCATTTCTCAAAATTCTTAGCATTCATCATTCCTGAAAGTGCATTCAGTGTTCTACACTGATATCAAACATTTCTGTGGTCCTTCGAGCCGGATTGAGTTAGTACCTGTGGAGATATTTAAATACAGTCCATTGTTATCAACAAATCTATTTATTATATATTTATTTAACAAAATAAATCAACAAAATATATTTTTCTAAAAGTATCTATAACTTTATCAACGAATCTAGTCATTGTTATATGATCATCAACCTTGTTGTTTATTTATAAATTCTATTCTTCATACATATATAGGTAGTAAATTCAAAATGGCACCTCCCGCTAATCGTGAATTGGCTAAGTGTAAACGCCTTCTCAAAGCTGCTGGCGATGACATCAAAGCCATCAGAAACAAAGGCATGGTTGCAATGACCACTGCAACTGAACGTATCATGTTCCGGGGTATGGTTGCTAGTATAGAGCAGCTATTCAAAGATTTCCGTGAGCAGTATGACAATGCTATTGAAATCAGTGAAACCACTGAAGAAGAGCCATCATTTCCTAGCCTTCAGGATACTTCACTTGTTGGTGAGGTCAAAAACGCATATTATGAGGCTTTAGGGTATCACCAGAAAATCATGGCGTTGTCCCAACCAGCTCCTGCTGATAGATCTTCTCTAAACTCATCTACTGCTCCACTATCATCACGCACCATACTTCCACGCATCAATATAAAGCAGTTTCATGGTGAACTGACTGATTGGTCGGGATTTAAGCAGCTCTTCACCTCGCTCATCATCGAGGAACCAACATTGAACAATGCTGAGCGCTTTCATTATCTTCGAAGCTACCTTGGTGGCCCTGCTTTAGATTCAATCAAGCACATAAAAGAGGTGTCTGAAAACTTCGTGCAGGCATGGAACGCACTCTGCAAAGTTTATGACAATGAGCGTAAGCTTGCTATGACTTACCTCAACTCATTCCTGAAGTTTAAGGCGGCATCGGGTAAACCCACCGCTGATTCTCTTCAGCAGTATATCTCACGTGTCATGGAGAGCATCAACTCGCTTAAAAACCTCAACATTCCTGACTTTTCAGACTACCTGTTGTGTGAATTAGCCCTGCAATCTCTAGATCCAAAGACTAGAGAAGATTTTGATCTATCCATTGTGGATACCAAATATCCAAAGGTCACGATGCTTCAAACCTTTGTGCAGAATCGATGTCAGGTGCTCCGCATCACGCAAGATTTGGCAGCCACATCTGAGGCACCTAAACCACCGCAACAGGCACAACCGAAGCCTGTTAGATCACCCAACAATTAGGCTGCTAGAAAATCGCACGTAGCTTGTGTAGCCCACACCAATGACACTAGTGGTCATCGCAAACCGCAACCATCTTCACCAACCTCTAACAACAAATCGTGTTACATTTGTAACAAAGGGCATACTATTTCTAGCTGCCCACAATTTCAAACATCAACTCCTCAACAACGTTTGGATCTCTTGCGACAATACCCTGGCTGTAGGAATTGCTTACACCCTTTTCACAAGACCAAAGCTTGTCCATCAACCTTCACATGTCGTGAATGTGGTCTGAAACACCATACAGATCTTCATCTTGGATTGCCCCTGCCTGAGGATCGTAACATCAATGCATCAAGTGTACCCAACACTCCATCCACACCATCGCTTGTTGTTCCAAGCAATAGCCCTGGCTTCTCTGGGACCAACACTGCTCCCCGACGCAGTGGAGTGCTTCTTGGCACGGTGGTTGCCCATATCGTCGACCCCCATATCATTCCTAATTGGTGCAGATTTGTACCCAGATGTCATCATTGGTGCACCGATCACAGTTCATGATCAAGGTCCAAAGCTGATCAACACAGTCTTTGGCTTTACAGTTCTGGGTCGATTTGTTTGCAACTCAGCAAATCGAGGTGGTAATGCACTTCTGACTCACACTGATGTCAGCTCCCTCGTTGAGCGCTTCTGGGAACTTGAAGAGCCTGCCGTCACACCCAACAAACTATCTCCTGAAGAACAGCAGTGTGAGGAGCACTTTGTCAAAACACATACACGCGATGAGACTGGTCGCTTCATTCTCCGTTACCCCTTCAAATCATCTCCACCATCGTTCCAGCTCAACACGCAAAAGGTATTTGGACAGTTCCGCTCTCTGGAGTCCAGGATCAAACGTGACCCGGAGCTTGGAGACAAATATCAAGCCTTCATGAAGGAATATTTGGAGTTGGGACACATGTCTCCTGCAACAAGTCCTCCTGCGTATCTCATCCCGCATCATCCTATCCTGTGCAAGGATAATGGAAAGCTACGGGTAGTATTTGACGCCAGCTATTGCACTCCATCTGGCTCATTGAACGACCACCTGCTGACAGGGCCAAAGCTTCAAGCTGACATCTGCGACATCGTTCTCCATTTCCAACGCTTCACATATGTCCTCACCTGTGACTTGGTGAAAATGTTTCGCCAGATCCTGATCGCACCTGAGGATCGGCAATACCAACAAATCATTTGGCGACCATGCCCTGATCAACCAATTCAACATTTTGAGCTTAACACAGTGACATATGGTCTGAGTTCCTCACCATATCTCGCACAACGTGTTTTGCACCAGCTCGTGCATGATGATGGTGCCGAGTTTCCTGACGCAGCAAATGCAATCATGTACCATACATATGTCGATGACATAGCTTACGGTAGTGATACTGTGGAAGGCCTGATCAACTTGAAAACCCAACTAATTTCACTTTTAGCCAAAGGAGGTTTCACCTTGGATAAATGGAATTCCAATTATCCACCCCTTTTGGACAACAACGCATCCAAGCCGCAACAACCAGTGCAGATTCAATCGCATGAACCATCAGTCACCAAAATTTTGGGAATGCAGTGGAACCCATCAACCGACGTGTTCTCATACTTGGTAACCCCACCTGAGCCTGACTGTACCAAGAGGAACATTCTCTCTGTCATTGCTCGATTGTTCGACCCATTGGGATATCTTTCACCTGTCATCTTCTATGCGAAGTGTCTTCTTCAGGAGACTTGGAAGACCAAGATAGATAGGGATGATCAAGTCCCGGCCACAGTAGCCTCTGCTTGGAGTGAGTTCACGCATCAATTACCACAGCTCATGTCCATCAACATCCCACGCCCATTCCCAAAGACTGATAGCACCTACCAGCTTGTCTGCTTCTCTGATGCTTCAGAAAAAGGTTATTGTGCAGCTATTTATCTACGTGCAACTCAAGGCAATGCTGTGCAAATGAAGTTGTTGAAGTCCAAGACTAAACTTTCACCCCTCAAGTCTGTCACCATTCCCAGACTTGAGCTATGTGGTGCGCTCTTGCTGACACAGCTTCTCTCCTCACTCAACCGCTTGAAGCAAACTCTCAACATCACAACTGTCTATTGCTTTACCGATTCCATGGTAGTTCTGGCGTGGTTGAAAACCCCAACTTACCTATTGCAAACCTTTGTAGGTAATCGGGTTCAACAGATTCTTGATGTCACGAAACTTGAGTCTTGGCATCATGTGAAGGGCGCTGAAAATCCGGCAGACATCGGATCACGTGGTGTCTTGCCTGCAGATCTTTTCAACTGCCACCTTTGGTGGTCTGGACCAGACTGGTGTTCCAACTCTATTGATCAGTGGCCAACATCAACTGATACTTCGGCAGTGGACATACCTGAATTGAAGCCCACAATGTTATCTCTTGTCGCTGTGCAAACTAGTTCGCTCTTCATTGCATACACAGAACGCCACTCATCATTCCTGCGGCTAGTCAGAGTAATTGCTTATGTGAAGCGCTTCCTGTTCAACTGCAAGATCCCAAAGCAGAACAAACTTTGTCGACGTATAGGCCCATTGTCAGCATCAGAGTTCACCAGAGCAAAGCTCCATTGTGTTAGCATTATCCAACACACTTATTATCCACAAGCCTTTACCACAATCAACCCTGACCAGTTCCCATTGGAGCTCAAGCGCCTTGCAGTCTTCGTTGATCAAGAGGGAATCCTCAGAGTCGGTGGACGACTCCATAATGCGCCCTTACCAACATCACAGAAGCATCCCATATTGCTCCCAAGTCGTTCCCACTTCACCTCGCTTGTGGTCGACTTTTATCACCGTCTCAACCACCATATTGGTCCCAATGCTCTCAGCGCAAGCATACGTCAAGAGTACTGGATACCTTCTGCCAGGAATCTATTGAAACTAATTAAACGCCAATGCGTTATCTGCATTCGCTTTTCTAAACGGATCTTATCACCGTTGATGGGTAATCTCCCAGCTAGCCGCTTCCATGCCGTGCGCCCCTTCTTGCACACTGGGGTAGATTTCGGAGGACCATTCCTTTGTAGGACATCAAACTTGAGGAAAGCTCCCACCATCAAGACATATATGTGTCTCTATGTCTGTCTATCAACACGCGCTGTCCATATTGAACTTGCACTTGGACTTTCTGTTGAGGACTTCCTTGACACCTTCGACCGCTTTGTGGCCCGACGAGGAATCCCTGCAGCGATGTATTCCGACAACGGAACCAATTTCGTAGGTGCATCTGGCTATTTACGCGATGTGTTTGAGTGGTTTAACAGAACACACACGCAAGAATCGTTGGTTAACCACACAGCGCATCTGTCCATCACATGGAAGTTCAATCCTCCACATAGTCCCCACATGGGGGGAGCCTGGGAAGCAGGCATCAAATCCGCCAAAGCCTTGATACACAAATCATTTGGCGATCGTTCCTACACCACATGGGAACTTGCGACTATGTTCACGAAGGTTGAAGGAATTCTCAATTCGCGACCCTTGCAACCTGTCTCCGACTGCCCAGATGACCTTGATGCACTAACACCAGGGCACTTCATCATTGGTCAGCCATTGAACGCGCTCCCTGAAGTCGATTTTTCAGATGTTCCAAAGTCACGCCTCAATGCCTGGGAACTTGTAAGAGAAAGAGTGCAGTTTTTTTGGACTCGTTGGCAAGAAGAATACGTCCGCAGTCTTCAATACAGGGACAAATGGGTGAATAACCCGCCTAACCTGAAGGTTGGCAATTTGGTTTTGGTCAGTGATCTGCTAACCCCACCTTCAAGATGGGCAATGGCACGCGTCCTGCAGACCCATCCTGGAACGGACGATGTGGTGAGAGTGGTCACTCTGAAGACGTCCAAAGGAGTCTTCAAACGTCCCACCGTCAAACTTGTGCCGCTTTTCATTTAACTTGGCGTAAAATTTGGGGGAGTATGTTTGGGTTTTAGAATTTTACGCCACTTTTCCTACCTAATTATTTAGTTTTAGCATTTGTTTACATTCAACTAACCTGTTGTTGTTATACATGTTTGATGATCATATTAACTTCGTTGTTGCTTGTTTTTTTTTGTTACCATCACTTGTTTCACCCACTAATTGTACGTATTTTGATGAAATCAACTCACTTTCCACTAAATGCATGAAAATCAACCGGCAAAATTAATATTCTGAACTTGTGATAACAGAAAAGCTCCCGGCTCAATTCAAAGACAGCCATTGTCGTCTTGCCTTGAAGCTCGATCGTGTATCAACCAATCAGATCGCATCGTTTGGAAAACACCCAGGGTGACCATCATAAATTCATCTCATCTCTGCTTTATTCATATTTATTTGTCACAATTATCTAAAGCCAGGTTGATCCAAATAATTCATAAATTCCCTAATCAATTAAGTTGGAGTTGTGGATGTCATGCAAGTGTCTCTAAACTGCTGGAATCAACAAAACACACCACTTCATGGATCAAGAGAATCACAGAAACGTAAGGATACATGAATTTCCTGGTGCTGCCAGTGCACTCTGGCGGATTGTCTGCATTCTACTCCCCAATGAAGCAGACTTTATCAGTTCTATTTCCAACCTCCACAAAGAACGTTTTAAAAAGTGTGTGCCTCTCAACCGCCATTGACGCTCCAGTTAAGACGTTCAAAATCCTTGAATATCAGTTCAATCTGTGCGCATCCAATCGAAATTCACCTGTATATCTTCAGTGATAGCTTTGTTCGCGCCGGTAAAGTACTTTTCCCCTCGAAATTACGCGTATTTCCGCGAATTTCCCATTCAGGGAGTCAGCCATCAACCACCTGTTTGCAGCTACCTACCTACAAGGACTCCTGGCCAGGATCCATTCCACTGGAACACTAAATAATAAGGTATCACACTTGATTTCACTTCCTAGAGTTATTTGTATGTGCATTTCACACTCCAACATTACCAACCCCCCTCTATTCAGCTTGCCCCTGCAAGCTTCCAGTAGTAGGTACCTACCTAACCCTTTAAGTATCACCTGTGGTGGTACTTCCTGCTACTGATCAACCACTTCATCATATCTTTCTTTCATCAACCTTTTCTTCTCTAGGAAATAGTGTGTACCTTGGGTGTAGTCTTGGTGAGTTGAGTTCACCCAACCCCCCTCCACTCTCTTCTGGACTGACCAGACTCACAACTCTATCAACCATTGCATTTCCCCATTTCTCAAAATTCTTAGCATTCATCATTCCTGAAAGTGCATTCAGTGTTCTACACTGATATCAAACACTAGATGCTTCTACACTC
This sequence comes from Adelphocoris suturalis, assembly GCA_030762985.1. Lineage (NCBI taxonomy): Eukaryota > Metazoa > Arthropoda > Insecta > Hemiptera > Miridae > Adelphocoris > Adelphocoris suturalis. Next base: position 85,949,889 of record CM061042.1, read on the forward strand.
ACGAATATTAATTTTTAAACAAAACACTAGAACTAGTATGCCCATAGTTCTGCTAGTCGAAGTCACAGAGTTGTAATGAACAGAAAAATGTTGGTTAAATCTACAGCTTTCCAACGAGTGGGGAACGATTTTCGTGGGTTAAAGAGAGAAGAAGGTGACAAACGTAACAACGGAGTCGCTGTATATAAGAATG